>VMDR010003734.1:0-68224 GCA_007922815.1 Macrotus californicus
TATAAGCAATTAATACATTAAAAAAATTAAAAGTAATTCTGTTGTATTGCTGACAGAATTCTGTTGTATAATCCAGCAGAGGTGTCTACACTATTCTGAACTCCAAGAGTTGAATTTTTAGGGAAGATATCATTTAGGTGAGTTGTAGAATGTTAAACATATTGCTGGTAGAAAAAATGTGAGTGCTGTGGGAGAATAAGATTGGGGGCAGTTAATTTTCTAAGGAAACACATAAAACTCTCAAGTGTCTACCAGTTAGTTGTAGAGCACTAAAATAAATCCCCTTGTTCTCCGAAATTTTATCAATAATCACGCAGCTGTGAACTGCACATTTGAAATGAAATCAGCATGTAGGAAGAAAAGGAGCTGATGAGGCGCTAATCACTGAGCATGTAAAAGATGTAAGTGCCGAGAAGGCAAGAGGACAGAGGAAAAAATAAATCATCACGGGCAGACAACGAGGAACTAGGGCAAGCTGGTGGCTTATTCTGTGAAGTATCATGGAAAGTAATGCTTAAAATATTGTGCCTGCAGTTAATTATTGCTGCTCGTCTTTGCACCCAGAAGATACTGTACTGAATTTGAATTTTGTGGTTTCAGATTAATTGGATTTGTGCCTAAGTCTGACAGATCCCTTTAAGGTTTTCAACAGATCGCAGTACCAGATATGATGAAGTCCGAGAAAGCGATCGAGACATAATGTAGGATGGTTTCAAGTGTAATTATTAAAATAATAAGCATTTTAGGAATACTGTTACTTAAATTTTAAGTTAAATACTTGTAGAAATAGTTAAAAGTTGAATATAAATTAAATAAATTACCTAAGTCAAGAAGCTAGAGAAGGGACTTAAAGAAAACTAGAAAACTTGGCAAGAAAAAATTTATAAAGAGTTTATTTTATAAATAGTTAAAGCAAATAGTTGAAGTAAGAAGAGAGGAGACAAAAGAAATTAATAATTAAGTGGTAGAACAAAATCCAACTTTATTGATAATTACATTAATGTTAATAAGATAAATATAAGATGCTAAAATCACTAACTAGAAAAGAAAAAAATGATAAATTTGACTCCATTAAAATTAACGATCTAAGTTTGCCAAAAGATATCGCAAGAGACTGGAAAAACAAAAGGGGGGAAGATATTTGCTGTTGGTGTATCTGGCCCAAGTTGTTCATATCTGGACTATATAAAGACCTATAAATCAGTAACAAGAAAGATCAATAGCTAGATAGAAAAATGGATAAGACCAAGACCTACCCTTGATAATATCATCAAGGCAATAAACATATGAAGTGTATTTAGAAAATTAAGTCATTTGAATCAAGAAAATAAAAATTAAAAGGTAATTGCTGCTATCACACACCCACAAGGATGGCTAAAATAAAAAAGATAGGTAATACCAAGAGTTGGCAAAGATGTAAAGCAACCAGCACTCCCAGACATCAGTGAAGAGTGAATTGTCAACCACTTTTGAAAACTGTTTAACAGAATTTAACACAGGTAAAGTGCGCCTACTCCCTGACTTAGCCACTCTATGTGTATCCAAACATAAACGTGTTTGTCGACAGACATGTGCAAGTATGTTTATAGCAGTGTCTATGAGTCAATATTCTCAAATATCGCAACTTATAAAAATGAATAAATCTCAGAAGTACAGTTTTGAATAAAAGAACACAGGTACAAATGAGTATAGCGAGTATAATTCTATCAATCAGATGCCGTTAAGAGGAGGCTTATGGAGGGATGATTGCACTGGACAGGAAGCACGGCTGGGAAGGAGGCTGGCTGCACACCGGTCATGGTCTACTTCCTGTACGTCTACTTCCTGCACTGGGGCTGGTTATTCTCTTTGTTCGTTTATAAAAATCAAGTTGCATGCTTTTGAATTGTGCACTTTTGTTATGTACGTTCCAGTTCAATGAAAGATGTTTAAACAATAAGATTGAAAAAAACAACAAAAATGGGTTTGACTCATTGCTCACACACTTATGTGACCAAGACAATGGCCAATTCCACCTCGGCAAGTGAGTTACGTGAAGCACACCGTGGAGTACAAAGACCACTGCATTCCTGTACGCTAATAACGAGATTTCGGGAAAAATATTTAAAAAAATTTCTTTTGCAATTGCAACAAAAAGGATAAAATACCTGGGAATGATCTCAACAAAGGATGTGAAGAACCTACACACTGAAAACCACAAAGCATTACTAAAAGAGATGGAAGAACACAATGAAATGGAAAGATATTTTGTGTCCATGGACGGGAAGAACCCACCTAATTAAAGTGACCATATCGCCCAAAGCAATATACAAATTTAATGCAATCCCCATCAAAATCCCAATGGCATTTTTTTTAAAGACATAAAACCAAAAAATCATGAGATTTCTATGGAACCACAAAAGACCCTGAATAGCCAAAATAATTCTGAGAATAAAGAACGGAGCTGCAGGTATCACACACGGGGACCATGAATAAACCTTGTGCTTTACAGAGTCACTTTCGGGGATATGTGGCCCAGCGATTTGATTTTAGTAGTCATTTTTTTTTTGAGAAATAATATTATGTACATTGACTTCATTAGTGTCTATTATTTAATTCAGAGGAATAGAAAAATAAATTATTTTAACAGCCCCAAGTAAGAGCCAGATTCTTACCCTGAGGCGTTCAATTCTTTACTCTGTACGTTTGGAGCACGGTCAAAGGTTCCCACCTACAGAGAGAAATCCCCGGCGCTTCCATCTCTCTGCCACCAGAACACACGCTAGGGAATTCTTCGGAAACTGTGACAGTGAAGGGCGTGAGGAGGGCTGGAGAAAGCCAGCAGGGCGGTAGACTGCAGGCTGAATTAGAGACAGCAGGGCCTGGAGCAGTGGAGGCCAGACACGTAGAGTTGGGAAAACCTAAGCACAAAGCAAATATAACTTAACCAGGCTGCTGGAAGTAAAACTAGAAAGCACAGATTAAAATGAAAACTAATGATGCGATATAATCAGCAAACGTGACGGCGGATGCGGGGAACCGGGCCAATGGCTGCCTGGATAACTGGGCGGGTGAGTGTCTTCAGTTTCTGATGCTGTTTCCTGTGTGGATTAGGGGTCTACTGGAACACTTCCGTTCTCGTATGAAGTCACGCACTAAACCCAATTCAGCACTGATAACTTTCTCATAGTTGATCGTCTGTCCCAAGAGTCCCAGGGCGCCTCTAGGTAAAGGACTAGGCGAGGGTGAACCCAGGGGAGGGGAGCAGAGAGATTTCTAGTGATGCTATGGTCAAGATTCAAGACAGAGACAGGGGTAGTTGAAGTTAAACAGACTCCATCTGCCGCACTTCACGGCCGTCCACGTCTCTGCCCCGCGCCTGTGATGTGGAGCACGTCTCTGTCGCCCAGAAGAAGAGCACATTGGCTGAGTTCTCCTGGGCACCGCTACCTGAGCAGTGTGATGTGGAGCCCAGAGAGAGCACCCAACGCCGGCTGCGTTGAAAGACAATCACGCCGCTCCCCAGAATCCTTTCTTCCTCTCCTTGTGACATACCAAACTTTCTGGCTATAAAGCATGATACAGAACCTTTTATATTAAATCTGACATTGGTTGCTGAAAGGCT
The DNA here is from genome assembly GCA_007922815.1 of Macrotus californicus. Taxonomy (NCBI): domain Eukaryota; kingdom Metazoa; phylum Chordata; class Mammalia; order Chiroptera; family Phyllostomidae; genus Macrotus; species Macrotus californicus. The sequence continues at coordinate 3,605 of VMDR010003734.1, forward strand.
TAAAACCACGTGATTCACAGGGCAAATAGGCGTGAGCCTCAACATCTGCGTGTGTGCCTGTGACAGGGAAGGGGTTCGCCCCATGCCAGGCCAAGGCGCGTTGTTACGTCGAGCATTTGCGTCGAAGACGATCTTGATGGATAAAGTAAAAAATCGTTTCTGAAGAAAATGTAATTTCAGTAGGATTTTGATGCTAGGGGATCGGAGCCAGACTTTCAGAAGCCGGGGCAAAGGATGTCCACTCTGCACTGAGTGGTGTTATTAAGAACGCCGTAAAATTCACAGCAGCGATTTCATCAATACCTGTGATTTTTACAAGCAGGTGCAGACGAAGGCCGTGCGCCAAACAGCCTACAGGGGAGTGACCCATTTAACAGGGAGGGGATGACGCTCCCACAGGAAGTGCACCTGCTGGTGAACGTCAATCCGTCTCCCAGAATCAGAAGATCTTTAATGGAATAGGCAGTTCTGCGCTGGCCGGCGGCCATCCCTGCCGAGCAAACACTGCGTGTTTGTGGTCCGGCCCCTCCTTTCCTCGTGCCGGGTCCACGACAGGAAGATTTACGGGCACACGCTGTTTGGCTGGGACACACGAACTCACAGACTTCCTTATTTGCCTGTGGTCTGCAACCCCGGAGCAGGGAGCCTGGTGCAAGGAGGGGACTGTGGCTGGTTTGCGCTCGGCTTGCTCCAGAAAGACAGTCTGTCTATTGCTCAAAATCCACAAAATAAAATTTTACAGATCCTGTTCATTGGAAGACTTCATCCATCACCAACTGGGAGGAGAGACAAGTGTGTGTAAGTCAGTATATATGTTCAATAAAGTTTTAGTATGCAAAGTATAAGGAATTCTTAAAATTCATAAATAAATCGAAATATAAAACAGCTTAATAGAAAAATAGGCCAAACCCACAACAAAGAGATACATAAGGTTAGTTACATATAAAAAGATGCGGAAATTCAGTGTTACACAGGGAATTAACATTTAAAACAAAAAATGAGAAAGTTGTGTATACATTCTAGGTTTTGGAGATAAATGTCAGATGATAGAGCCAAGATCTCATGTATTTCTGGAGAGAGTGTAAATCAGCACAACGATTCTGGAAAACAACCTGGCGCCATGTGATGAAGCTACCTAGCTGCACAGCCTGTTCTCAGTAACCCCGCTGGCAGACCTGCACTACAACATTTGTCCAGGTGCTTTTCAAACTGTTGCCTCTGCTCTGAGAATTGGAAAGAAGACAACCTGCGAGTCCTATGGCCCTCTGGCTCTCCAGGTGTCAGCCCTGCTGGGTTTCACAGCCAGGTTAGGGGGGCTCTTCCTGCCGGTGCAGGTCCCCTCGAAGGGGCTTGGACCCCTTGCCTGTGATACTCGCCCCCAACTTATGCATCACTGCACAGGGAGTAGGGGGTAGGGCACGTCCCGACTGGGCTTAGTCTCTACCTCTCCCTCCCATCTCAGTGTGGCTCTTTCTGTATATTTGGAGCTGTTGAGAGTGTGTTCTGCCCGTCCTCAGGCGGCTCTCAGAGACTGCCGTTCTACACGAGGTTGTAGTTTCGGGGTCGATGAGAGGAGGTGAGCTCAGCCTCTGCCGGCTCCTCAACCTGACCTTGAAGCCAGGAGCCCTGCTTGGAAGGCCAGCATCGTTTGTCCATGAAATGCCATTCCTTGCGGCTGGAGCACTGTCCCCACAATACACGTGTCTCTGGGTCACTGAGTCACTGCCCCCCTAAACCTCGCAAGTATAATTTTAAAGGTGAAAGTTATAATTTTTATAGCCATTCAGATTTTCAGACCATTTTTACAGTCTCCTAACAGATTAATGAAAGATCTATTTTATGTGCTTCAAGAAGCCCTCAGATTGAAAATGAATTTTGTGACCCTGTTGTTTTCTTCACCTGTGGAAGCCTACCATGTAGAAATGGATGTAGTTTTCTTGGGAACTTCCTTGCCTCTTCCATGTAAGAACTATTTGCTATTTCCAAAATCGTTAGCCAGATGCACCTTAATTATACCGTGGCTGTGACTAATGAAAGAAAATCACTCTGCTGGTTTTAGCTAAAGATTAACCATTCTGCTGAAAGGGAGTAAGAGGTCCCTTCTGTGGCTCATGGGGCTGAAATCACTGAGAAAGGACAAAGTTCAGCCCCGTAGGAAGACTTGAATAGTGATCGTAGCACAAGACCGAGGCTGAGAATGAGATCCTTAGAGACACAAAGCGGCTGGGGAAAATATCTAAACCATCTATGCAAGCAGGAGGTACTGCCTGCACATCCTGTAACAGTTAATCCACTCCTCGGACTCAGTGTGCTGTAGGGTCCAAAAATGATCGCAGTGAGGAGTGCATCAAACTCAGCAAGTCCATCAAACATGGCCCTGATTTTAGCGCAATCCACCAGGAGAGGAAAGTCAGCCAAGGCAGACATGCCCACAAATGGCTCCGGTAACTAGCTGTTCATGATAAACGGTGCAAAGGTTTGTCACTCGTCACCATCAGCACCGCTTCTGCCCAGTAAGCCAGCTCTGAGTGGAGTCCTGTGTCACCGAGTGACTGGACGTGTCCTCAGAATGCATCCTGAGCTGGTTCTGTCGTGTGGACCTCACAGAGTCACACTCACACACACCTGGATGGCAACCGCACGCCTCACCAGGCTGGGTGGTGCCGAGCCCCCACAGCCTGCTACCACACTGTGAGTGACAGTAACACAGTAGAACTCAGTGTGCATCTAAGCATTGCAAAGGCGCTGTCAAAATATGGAATAAAGGAAGGGAAAATAGGGCACCTCCATGTTTTGACTTCGGAAAAAACATTTTTATTCCGTTGACCCTCCCGGGGAAGAAATGAAAGTTGTTTACGCTCTCTGCACACCCCTACAGTCTGAAAGGCAGCTCCACACGGCCCCTCACGCTTTTCCTAATGTGGCTGCAGCCCTTGGCACCTGGTCAGGTGGCTCCTGCGGACCTGGGTCCTCCTGCAGGGTCTTAGGTCCTCGACAAAGAGCGCACAGCACCGTGCCCTTAAGGCCACCAAGCTCGATCTGGGAGGTCGGGGTGCCCTCTGAAGGTGTCGTGCTGGGGACGGGCTCCTCTGTGCAGACAGGCCAGAGAGAGGCTGAGCTCAGGGATGTCACCTGTGCCCTCAGCAGCCAGGTGCTATGAGTGAGAGAGAGTCTGCCGCCAACCCTCACATGTCTGACTCCCACCAAAGAACTGGGCTCTTCTGAGCCATCCAGCCTTCTAGTACGCACAGGAAACTCAGCTTCCGTACAACCCTGCGGGACCCCCATCATCTATGGCACCCGTCATTGGCTGGGAGTGTCATCATGCAATGTGTGACTATAATTCTCCTCTTCTTGTTTTATTAATTTGCATGTGTTTACAGACATGTTCACCTCCTCATTTAAAAAACAAAACATGTCTCAGAAATGGCCAGACGGCGGCTTGTCAACCCCAGTTACAGACAAAACATGTTAACAGAATGGCCTGATAACATTATATTGGAAATAAGACCAAGAGAGTAACAAAATAATCAATTAACAGATATTAATAATTGGTATTTGATCCTTTGATGCAAGTCAGAAACACTTACTGCTTAGCACATACTCAAACCAAAGCTAACTAGCTAATTGAATAACTAAGTAAATGTCCATTGTTGCCGTCCCATTTTTGCATTTGCAAATAGAAGAGGGAAAGCTGAATTTAGAATTCTGAGGAAGAAAGGTACACTTGCATAAGAACAATAATTAAAAAGGATATTGCTTAAACACATCATTTTTGCCTCTAGTTAGAGCATATTTCTTCAACAATGTTTCTTACATGACAAAAATTCATCAAGAAGTTGTCTCTCTTTATGAACTTTTAAAATATTTTACCAAATTTAGAGGCTGTGAAATCACATCCTTCATTTTATTCATTCTGGAACAAAACATAAATTTCTCCATCATTAAAAACGAGTGATCCATCAATGACTGAAGTCACAAGTCAAGATATCTTAACATGCAATTACAGAATTCAAGAATTTCAAAATTAACCCTTGTACATGATGTGAGCTATTATCATTTAATTTGGTCTTATTCTTTCTTCTGTAATAATAAACTTTAATGTCTTTCTGTTTTAAAGCTTTGTTTTTAGTCATTGTAATTCACTAAAAGCTTGTCAAGCTAAAAACTATTTAAAATAATAAAAAGGGCCCTGGCTGGTGTGGCTCAGTGGATTGAGCACGGGACCTGTGAACCAAAGGGTCGCCGGTTCAATTCCCAGTCAGGGCACATGCCTGGTTGACATGTTGGGGGAGTGTGAGAGGCAACCATGCATTGTTATTTCTTTTCCTCTCTTTCTCCCTTCCTTCCCCTCTGTCTAAAAATAAATAAATAAAATCTTAAAAAAAATAAAATAATAAAAAGGAAGTTGCTGAACACCAGCTTAGCAAATATACATGGATACACAAGAAAACCTACAAATGGAGTGTTTTGTCTGACCGGGCAGTGCACTAAACTAACACCCAAATATAAGAAGTCTGCATTGTGGTCACAAATTATTTATAGTCCATTATTGCCCTGCATTCCCCCACTGATGGGAATCCCAGCCACATTTTTAGAAAGCTCAAGTATGTGTGTTGTGTATACAATTGAAGCACATTAAGTGCAGTATCAATCAGAGGAAGAATATTTAAGTAATTTGTTAAATATACACACTAAAGTAAAACATATAGGTTGAAAATAGCTACCTTATGTTACACACGTTGATCTGAAAACTGTCTCTGATGCATTAGAAAAAAGAGTATTTTGATTAATCCAATAAAAGTAGTTGGCTGAAAAAGAATGTGTGTGTTTGGGTATGTGTGACAGAGAGATTTTACTTGAAAGAGTAATCTAAAATATTTATGTTTCAAGTTTTTATTGAAAAAGTTCTCCCAATTTTGGTTCAAAACTAAGCATATATATAGAACAGCCCCCAAAGTACCTTGCCATGAGCATATTAAAACGAGTGCACCATGACACACTTCCCTTTCAGCTCTGGTTGTGAAGATGTGCCTACGGAGTATTCCGGAAAGGTTAAACAGAGTAACGTACACCGCTCTGGTTGCACACGTTACAACTTGCACTGCTACAGAGCTGATTAACTACCCATAAATTATGTTCTCCATTGTGTGTGCAGCTCAATGGATAATTATGCTTAATTGCTTTGTGAGGGGATAGGAGGAAGCTGCATGTCTGAGAACAGGAGCTCCTAACACACAAAATTAGGATTTGAAAAAGGTTTCAAAAATAATTTAAAAAAATACTTGATTTGTAAACATTCCAAATTAGCCGGAAAATTTGGCACTGATTCTATCCACATTCAATAATAATAAACATCTGCTCTTTACTTTGATCTCTTCTGAATGTTTTCATGTTAGCAAAATAGAATCTGCATGATGTAAAGAAATTCAATTAAATTTTCCCACGCATCCCTACACCCAGAAAATAACTTGGTGCATGTACTGTATATAATTAATTTCTCAATTAATTGTTTTATTTTACCGTATTTATTTACTTGAGGCCATTCATACTTTATTTTCTAATATTTTCTAGGTCTTATAGATACTTCGTAGTCAATTTCAGAATAAATTGAATTTCTTTTTATTCACGTGAGTGAGAGCTTAGCTTCTCCGTTTCTGGGACAGAGCTCCAGTAAACTGAAGTGCCTGTGATCTACCTGGAAGGTGCTCACCTGCAAGTCACCTTTAGCTTCAGCCGGAAACATGCAGAGGCTAATTTGGGATGGCGTGGTGGGGGCAAAGTTAGCAGGAAGAGGTTTATTCTACCCGTGAACACTGTTTTATGAACACCGAAATATATTTTGTGCCTTGATGACACTTCATCCTGAAGTAGACAGAGTAAGAAATCTCATTATACAATTTATATTTTCCCCCAAATGCCTGGTCAATACAGCAAATGCATCTTTCCACCTGGAGCCTTTACATGCAGAGCTGAACGTGATGCTATCTGCCCCATTATCCCAATTGTCTCTATAAAATTCATGCTGCCTGCTACCTAGGAAACTCGAGTGTAGGAGGAGCTGCTCTGAGAGAGTGCACATGGATCCCGTCGCCATGGAAACCCATGCCTTTTCCCCTGTAAATGTCCAAAGCAGTTTCTTTATTAGGAACTGGATTAACAGTAGTCTCAAAGGCAGAGCTGAGTGAGGTTGTAGTAGGGTCCTGTCGTTGGCATGAACTAAATGGTCAACTGCGTGAGCTCGATGGATTGCTTCCAGCATGTAGGTTTCAGATATAAAAGGAAAGTCTTAGGGGTTATCGCATGTTCTTTTTTATCTGACACAATTTAAAGTATTAACAATGCAAAATCTTGCTCTTTAATAAAAATAGACCACAGAAGTATAGAGAATATGCATTTTTCTGAAAAATAAATGGCAGATACGGAAATGGATCTAAACCATGTGTTGAATGTGCACTATTTGACGTGACATGAAAGTATTTTCCCCTGAATGCTTTCGTATGTAATAACACTAATTATGTTCTTTGCTGAGCCCTCTTTATGTTATTACTTAGTCACTCTGTTATTATCGTGCTAAAGATCATATATTACATCTTTTAGTAACACTCTTTTTTATGCTCCTGGGTAATTAAAACACTCCAAAATATAACACCCTCAGTAGAGAGATTCCAAGATGGCCACAGAGCAGGTGGAAATTACGCTCACCCGCTCTTGCACCAAATCAGATTTAGAGCTGAATTATAGAGCAATCTTATTTTCCTTTACATTGAATTTATTGAGGTGCCACTGCTTGACAAAATTATACTAGTTTCGGGTGTACGATTCTATCATGCATCACCTGTACACTGTATTGTGTGTTCTCCACCCAAGTCATGTCTCCGCCCATCACCACTTACCCCCCTGTGCCTTCCTCCATATCTCTCTACCCCCGGTCCCCTGGCAATCTCCGCATTGTTGTCCATGAGCTTTTCTTTTCTTGTTTTTGCTCGATCCCTCCACCAGCCCACACAGCAGATAGTTGTCAGCCTACTCTCTATCTATGAGTCTGTCTTTACTTTGCTTGTTAGTTCACTTTGTTCATTAGATTGCAATCAACCTGAATAACCAACTTAAGGCTAATTAAAATATTATAACCAAGGATTTATGGAAGAAGTCACATAGAGACTGGTAAGAAAAGCAGGGATGGAAAGGGTGGCTCCTGAACTCACATGTGGCGGCAGAGAAGCTGGAGGGGTTATCTTGGCTGTAAAACTTCCTCCTACCAGGAGCATGGAGTCTCAGCCCCATGCAGGAATCCCCCACCCAGAGCAAGGGAGATGGGAAGAGGAGCCTGCATAGTGTTTGATGGTGAAAGTCAGTAATGATTCTGTCCACCTGGGAGAGACGGGGGTCTGCTAGAGGCCAAGCAGCCACCGTCCCTGGTGGAGCCCTTTTTTTGTTACTGGGAGTGCCCTGTCTGTTCCTCCAACTACTGGCAACACCACCCCGTGGAGCTTGAGTCCCGCAGAATGGTCTACTGGCTCTACCCAACAGGGACCTTGGGGTGCTCTTCATCTGGAGAAGCTTTGGGCAGGGACTCGGACTGTGATTGTGCTGTGCAGCTCTGGACAGGGGACCATTCTCCCCGACTTCCTGCACACAGCTGACATCCCCAACACCTGTCCACTCACTGGGCCTGCCAGACTGCTCTGTGGTCCCAATCCTGAGTTCAGGGGCTGAGTTCAGGCCCACATGGGATCAGAGCCTGCATGGGGCTGGGACTTCTAGAGTGTGTCTCCTAGATAATCAGACTAGTGGAAGCCGAGTCGTGTGGCCCCATCACAGGGGGACCACTCCTGTCTCCCCTGTGAGCTCATCTTGTGCTATTCCTCCAGCGGAGCTTCACTGGACCTGCCTTTCTGGCAGGAGGGGGCCCACTCTGCAGAGGTCACCCCCACAGAGAGATCTGAGAGCGGCACGGCCCTGGGAGCTTTGGTGCACGCCAGAGGCCAGTGCCTGAGGAGGGCAGCCAGCGCCCACCTGCCCCCACAGCTTGCTGACACCGAGACTCAGCTACTACAGGTACGTCCATAAACCCCAAGAAACGTGTCTAGAGCACTGAGCTCAGGCGACCTGAGCGATTGCACCACTGAGCCCAGCAAGACACCCACTTAATATTCAGTGCGGACAACCTGACCGAGAGAGATAGCACGAAGCAGCAGTCACACACCAAACCACCTACTCTGAGCACTTCGGAATCTGTATTTCCAGTGTTTCCTTGTCGTGTTTTCCACATCTTTTATTTTCACTTATCATACAAAACACATCGACACAGACCATCGCATAGTGACTGTCAGAGGGAAAGGGGGGGAAATGGGGACAGAAGGAGACTTCGCTTCGGGCGATGGGCGGGTGACGCCGTGTGCAGGTGATGTCTTGTTGAGCTGTGCACTGACAGGCTGTGTGGTTCTGTGAGCCAGCGTCACAGAGAAACACCTGTGCTGTGATGTCAAACGAAGAAACAAGTTGCCACAATCTACAGACACAGCATCCTGAGAAGAACAGCCCCACCGGGGGCGCCCAACCGCAATCGCTGAGCAGCCTGCCCCTGTTCTCAGCCATTGCCCACAGAAAAGTGGGGCCACCTGGCTCTGAACCCCCACTATAGGGCACCTCCAGGAAGCTGATAAAACCGAGGCACTGGACGAAGAACACAGAACAAAGATCAAAGAAACAAAATCTGTCTTTTGCTAGCATGCTTGGTGGGGAGAGAAGTATTTCATAAACACATGTGTGGTGGCTGAGAAGCTGCAGGGATATCTTTCGGTAACACTCTTTTTTATGCTCCTGGGTACTTAAAACACTCCAAAATATAACATCCTCAGCAGAGAGATTCCAAGATGGCCACAGAGCAGGCGGAAGCTACGCTCACCTGCTCTGCACCCTCCAAGTAGCTCCCGAACCCCCCAATTCAGAATGTGATGTTACTGAATACAGACCACCCAGATATTACTGCCTGCAGATTCCTATAAAGGGAATATCTGTGTGGAAAATTCAAAGAACAGAAAGGTAGGCTCATGCTTAAGACCTTGGGGAACTATTGTGTGATTTGTTATGATTTCATGTTTTTTAAAACTTTTTTATAATTTGTGTACAGACAAATGCATTTCACTAAGATCTCAGTAGCCCGGATATTTTCCTAGTGAAAGCAGCTGGAAAATATGGGATTTGGGGACGGCAGTGGAGCTGCAGGATCTTCAGAAGGTGACAAATCTATCTGAGGCGTGAGTCCTCAATAACCTTACACAGCTTGTAACACACAAGTCCTAAATGGTTTCTCACAAAGTCTGCAGGTATGGGATGTGTGTGTGGGACACGAAGTGCTGTGTCTGTGAAATACTTCTCTCCCCACCAAGCAAAAGACACACGCCCTCGAAGGAAAGCATCTACCAAAAGTTATAGTTTAGCTGATAGGACAGATAAGAGCAAGGCTAACCCAAAACTCAAAGGAAAGGTCCTTTTAGAGATAGATTCAATGGCATAAAGCTTCAGATCTTTGTTTGTGTAGTCCATAGAATTAAATACTAATTAATACATAATTACTTGAAGAATTAGTAACTCTCAATCCAAATGTGCAGCCCAGTGCCTTTAGTGCATGCTAAAAGTAATAACAAAATCACTCCCTAATTTTTGAGAGGTTCTAAAACAAGTGGGTAAACACAGTCTTTACCCTAGCATATATGTATGGGTAGACTCACCTACCCAAAATACCTAGCTAATGAAAACCATCCAGCGAGGAAGCCACAAGTAAATCTGATGATAGAAAGAACTAAACAGGAATTGCTTAATTCACCTTGATTGACCAAGATATCTCACAAGCTGGAAAAAATAGGTTTATTGTGGAAAGTAGGGGAACCCGTTTTAAAAATGACTATAACTCCACACACTTGACGATAATGTTCCCAAACACTCTTGAATCAAAACCGCTGGGGAAGCTTTCTGTTGGCCTTGTGCAAATTTCCAACAAAACAGGAAAACAAGCAGGACTCCTAGGAGGATCTGACGCTAACACCCATGTGTGGCGGAGAAAGCCCGATCCTGCAGTACAGGCCAATGTCCACGGTGTAAATCCTCCCACCGCCACCGCATCTGAGCTGGGGAGGATGTCAACGAACGGAAACACAGCAAGGAATGTGAGCAGCTGGCTCTGGCCCAGTAGTAAAATCCAGCCCTGTCTCACCACGAAGAATGAGTCTTTGTTCTTGTGGCCCTTCACAAAGGTGCCAGTAAAAACCAAAGGAAGAATAAAAAGAAAAAAAACCGCTGGGAGCACAATCACCCCAGCTGGTTTGCCTCACGGTTTTATGTAAGGATGCTACCCTTCAGCAGTAAAAAAAGGACAAATTGAACGTCCTTACCTTAATAGGAACTGAGGAGTTTCCTGGACCTTCGTGTTGCAGACCTCCGGGAACCTAGGTCCCACACTCGCATGCAGATAGCCTAGATGAGTCACCCACTCTGCAAACAATCTGAGAGACAGGATTGTCTTAAAAAAATACATCACTGTCAGAAAAAAAATAACAAGAGGAGAGGTGATTAAAGCAACCCCAGAAAGAGGGCTCTAACTCTTTGTCACCTCATCTGAGGGGACATGTCCCTGAGGCAGCAGCAGCAGGCCATGCCAGGCGGCCTCATAGCCACCTCAGGTCAACATTTTGTTGGAGGTCTGAAACCATTCCGGATTTCCGTCCACCTTCCTTAAATTCAAGGGGACAAGCCAGTGAGGTTTTCTAGGAGGAAAAACCTCTCACACAATAAAGTGAATTGTCTCTTACTCATTGAATAATAAATAGGAGTGATGTACAAGAACCAAATCTCATGGCCAACTTCAAATTTCATCAGGAAGTTTGGGACTTGCTGATGGGACAGGGGAAAGGCCGCAAGTAGCAAGAACTCAAGCTCTACTCGTTTTTCTAATAACGGTGCCAGGTTCATAAATATCAAAAATAGGAAGTCTCTTGTAGCCTTAAAAATTATAGTGATTTTGGTATAAACTTTTCAGAGATGGCAAGATTTAAAGAAAAAAAAGGAAGAGAGATGTATTTGTGACTCTCTCATGAAGAAAAGCAGAAACGTAGAACACAGTGTGAAGACTTTCCAGTTGAAATCTTTTTAAGGAAACAGGAAAGTTTGAGTACTTATGTTAATCTGTCTCCAGATTAACATAATTTATATCGGGTTTACTCTACTGTGACACTAGCGACATTTTGGACCAGATAGCCCCTTGTTGTCGAGGACTGTCCTGGGCATTCCAGGGTGTCTCCTGGCGTCACCACCCCCACCCACTCCAGGTCCATAGGACCCCTCCTCCCACCCAGTCACAACAGTTTAAATGCCTCCAAGCTGACCTGTGTCCCCGATGAACAAAATAACCCCTGATGGTGAACCCCTGCCTTGTGTCTAATCGGAAGAGTTTTTGTTCACCTGCGTTTGTTCGGGGGAAATACTGTTTTTATGAGAATATAGTAGATTGATAGCCATTCAGTTTCTCTAGGGAGATTTTTCCACACATTCTGTTATAAGAATTACACATCCCAATAAGCCAACATTTACACAGCGCGTTCTGTGTGCTGGGCACTGAATATGGATCCGCCGTTCAAGCCTCCAACAACCCATCTTGTACATGAAGAGACTGAGGCAGAAAGGTAAGTCGCTCAGGTCACACAGCAGGTGACTGGTGGAGCCAGGAGGGTTACCACACACTGGGGCTCTGGAGCACTCCCTTTCACACAGGATGCCCAGACAGAAAATGATATTGTATACACACGGAACAAACAGAAAAAGCTGGGGTTGCAATCCCTTATGTCAGAAAAAGTAGACTTTCAGACCAAGGCTGCAATAAGAGACAAAGAAGGACATTTCACAATGAAGGGGAATCAACCGAACAAGGTAACGTAACCCTTGTAAATATGTGTGCACGTGCAATAGGAGCACTTGCACACGTAGAGCAGATATTGACAGGCTTACAGGGCGAGAGTGGTGAAAACACAGTCACAGGAAGGGGCTTTAAGCCCTCATTGACTTCGGTGGGCAGATCGCCAAAAAGCCAACAAGGAAACACCGACCTTGAATGACACCCGAGGCCAGGTGGATTTAACTGATATTTTCAGATCATTTCACACCAAAGCAGCAGAATAGACATTCTTTTCAAGAGCATATGGAGCACTTTCTAAGACAGACCATATGTGAAGACTCAAAGCAAATCTCAGTGCGTGTAAGAAGGCTGAAGTCACATCGAGCATCTCCTCGGACTGCAGATAACGAGTGAGGGGCTCATTACGTTTTCACAAAGTGGACACGTCTGTGAAGCCACGCATTTGTTACAGACATCCATCCAGAAAAACGACCATCCCCACGCCTCGGGAACGCCAACTTACCTTCCTGTAAAACAGCCCTCTCTCCAAAGTTAATTGCTTTTCTGCCTGTCCTATTCCAGAACATGACCGGGGGTTAGTCTTGCCTGGTTCTGAAATGTGTGTGGTTGGAATCGCACGGCTGTGCGGTTTGTGCCTGGCATCCTGGGTCACAGAGTGGAGTTTCTGCAGTGGCGGCAGGTGTGGGCTGCTCTGTGCACTGCACGGTTCGCTGCACATACTCGCTGGTTGTGTCCATTCTGCTTTGAGTAGACACGGGGATTGTTGCGGTTTCTATGAAAGGAAGTGTGAAACTGCGATAACACCCTCCCGCGTGTCTTGTAGTGCCGTGTGCATAGCCTTCAGAGGTCTACTCAGAGGTGGAATTCTTATATTCATGATGTGCCTTCGCTTTAATAATCACTGGCAAATGATTTCCTAATGACCTTGAAAAGTGGGCAAAAACTCTTTCGATAGGCAACACAAAGAAATAAGTATAGAAGTTTAAAAAATGTTCAATTTACTTACAATACACTGAAGACATTCTGCTAATCAAAAGACATTGTTAAAGAGAAAGCAAGCAAGTCCCAAGTGTTGGAGGAGACACTTAGAGTGTGCAGAACTGTTACCACTGGCGTTTAGCTGGATTTTGGCAATGAGCTTGATAAACCAGAAGCAGGGGCTTGTCTGCCCACCATTTCACTCCCCAGGGGACCACCGCACAGCTCCACCAAGGAGAGTAACACACCCTGCCCCTTTGGGCCCAGATTGTTTTGGGGGATGTGGGGCACAGAGGGAGGAGCTGGGCCATGGAGGCCTGTCCATCTAACTAGGGGTGTAAGTTTATTCAAAGCCTGTGGAAACTTGGGAAGTTGATGGGTCATTTTTGAGAAAGCACCTGGTCTGTCCTAGGCCCAAGCTAACAGATATAACCCCAGAGGAACAAAGAGGCATATTCTCTCTCTCTCTCTCTCTCTCCTTCTCTCTCATGACCTGTGCTCTCACAGTACACGCACCTGTTCTCTCCACAGCTCCCAGGAGGGAGGGAGCTGGGATCCCGAGCACAGCCATAGGCAGCGGCTGGAAACACCTGCTGAGCTGGCCGGGTGTGGGCAGGCCTGGACTTTGACATGGAGCAGACACTCGGGGAAGTGGCATTCAACCTGGCCCTACTGAGGACAAGACTGGACCTTTTCCTGGTGAGACGGATGGACATGGGACACTGGGATGTCAGGAGAGAACCCCCATAATTGTACATCATCAGGGAGCCACACCACAGAGCCACACCCTCCTGCAGGTCTCAGGAAATTCTCTTCCTTCAGACAACACGGGGGTCCCTTCCACTGAGGACAGAACAGTCCGTGCTTTGACCTCAAACCTCAACATTGAGGAGACCGTTCCACAGCTGAGTGGGCTAAACATCTGAAAAGGCACCAGAGGGAATGGGGTATTCCAATTTCCCATAGTGACTTGCACATTAAATGAAGCACACTGGCCATAATAGGTAAAACTAAGAAGACTAATAATACTAAGTTTTGTATAAAATATAAAGCCGTGGAAACTTATAAACTTATAAATTATTAAAATGGTCTCTTTCTGGGCTTCTGAAACTTATCAAAAGCTTGCAGCAACCCAGGAACCACTTACTAAAAAAGCAAGAAAAAAATCAACGAAAACCCTCTGCTGAATCTCAGAGGGAAGGGCAAGCTTTGTGGCATTTTGGTTTAGCCTGGTCGTGTTTCCTGAGCCGCCAGGTTCCTAGCAGCCTTTAAAGTAACAGCCCACATCTCTATTACCAGCGCAGAGTAATTAGAATTGGCCTCATTTGCCAAGAATCACCCTTAGTTGATCTGTCTGGTAAAACCTTGGAAGACCAGCTCAAAAGGCTTATCTTTATCCTCCGTAAGCAGAATTTGCTTAGTGCCAAAGCTTCTCTCTGGGTATGGTCAGTTGTCAAAAACAAAAAAAAACACAGACAAATGTTTTAATCACTGTTGCCTGGAGCAATGAGGAAAATCAGGGCCAACAACAATCTGACCTAAAGGATTAGGAAGGATGCCTGGAGGAATAAATTCTTTGGAAAATGAGGGCTTTGAAAAACACTGACATGTTCTTCAGAAGCTCAGAAGTCGTACACAGGTGGCCCCGGGCTGTGCATGGGCTCCGAAAGACGGGAGGCCTGGCACCCTCACCCCCGGCTGGCTGGCTGGCTGGGGGGTCTGCCCTGGCGGGAGAAAGGGGAAGTTGAGGCAGGTATGAAACCTTCCTGACTGAGTGCTTGGGGGGTGCGAGTGGGCAACACATACATTGAGCTCCCACCATAAAGCCAGAGGTTTTCTGTTTTCAGGCATTTTAAAAAATTTAGATCTAATAGTTAGTTGACCCTGAAGCTAATGAACAGAGACTGCAGTGGGCAGAAAAGAAAAATAAAACAGACTTGACAAAACTGGTTAAGAAAACTCACTATTTGGATAAAGAGTAACGACTGTAACAAGCAGCATCGGTGCGGAGGGGAGAGCATACAGTCGCAGAATTGTCGCAGTGCAACGAGACCGCTAGGCCTCCAGCACACAGAGACCAACGGAGGCCCGTAAACAGGGAAAGGAAGCCCTCAGTAGAAACTGTGCCCGAGGAAGCCCAATGTGGGACTTTCCAAAATACTTGAAGTAAGCAAAACGTGTGTTCAAAGCATTAAAGGGAACCATGTCTAAAAAGAACTCAAGGGAAGTGTGGGACTGATGTACCAACGTTGTTGGAAATGTCAATAAAGATGTAGAAATTATTTGAAAAAGTAAAAATTAGAAATAGCTGGAAGGCACAATAACTGACCCAAAACCTGCTAGAGCTACCCAAGAATACATTTGAGCGGGTTGAAGAGAGTCCACATCTTTAAAGCAGATCAAGTGAAATCATACAGTCTACCAAACAATACAAAAGAAAAGAAAGAATAAAAACTTAGAAAGCTTAAGAGCCCTGTGACATCAAGCATACCCACCACACATACTAGGTGTCCCAGTAGGAGGGGACAGAGATGAAGGGACAGAAGGAATATTTGAAGAAATCATGGTTCCATCCCCCCCAAACTTGATAGAAAGCACTAATCTACACATCCAAGAAGGTCCCACACGAAACATCATAATCAAATTTTCGAACCGTGGAAGCAGCAAGTCAGCAGAGACTCAGCCCGCTGAAGGGATGTTCAGTAAGGTCAGTAGCTGACTCTCATTAGAAACTATGGAGGCCAGCGAGAGCTGGTGTCACAAGGTCAAGGTGCCAAGAAAAACAAACTGTCAACACTTCTGCTTCTGGCCCTGGCCGGGCGGCTCAGGTGGTTAGAACACTATCCCAATAGGCCAAGGTTGCAGGTATGATCCCCAGTCAGGGCACGTATAAGGAACAACAAATGAGAACATAAATAGGTAGAACGACAAATCGGTGTTTCTCTTTCTCCCTTCCTCTCTCTCTCTATAAAATCAATAAAGGGAACAAACAAAAAAAGAAAAAACAGTGTATGTCTGGTAAAACCTTCAGAAATTAAGACATTGCTGGCGAACCTATTCTAACAGATAATAAAGCGTGTCTTTTGGGCATGAATGAAAGGATGCTAGGCAGTAACTGGAGTAACACAAACAATGAATATGTGTATTAAAAAATATGTGTCTGTGTGCTTTTACAAGTGCCACGGCTTGTCCGTTCACTGGGAATGAGACTTAAAGCAATCTAGCTCACCTTTCATGGCTTTTAAAATACAGTGTGCAGACATGAAATACAGTGAGGGCAACAAAGGTGATTTTGACTTTTGGAGTGAGACAAACATGCCTTCAAGATCAGGCCTTTCTAGCACATTCTGTCCGAATGCATTATGTGCGCCCCCAGTTCCCTGCTAATGTGAACCATGTGTAATTACTTATCACTGATACTTCTAATAAGTTATTTAAGATATGAAAACTAGAAATAAAATATTAACTGGGAAATAATTATTTTCATGGAAATTCGTAGCTGCTTATGATTTTAAAGGTAGAAACGATATTCTACATCATAACTAAGAGCCGAGGTCTCATTTAATTTTTTATTTTGATTGACCTTACGGGGGTGATACTGGCTCATAAAAGCACACAGGTTCCAAGTGTGAAACCCGACCAGACGTGGTCGGTGCGGGCACACAGCCAGCCCCCTGGACCACGGCATGTAAGTCCCCTGCGCCGTTAGAACTCAGGTCCCCCGTGCTCATTCCTTGTTTTGCTTGACTTCTCAGCAGTTTTGACGGTGTTGAGACCTCCTTTGCCAGCACACTTTTAGCCCATGGTCTCTCACTCCCTCCCTGCCTCTGGGATTTCTCTGTCCAGTGCTGTCTTCCTCCGCTTGCCCCTCCTGGGCTCACTGACCCTGCCACGCACTGTCCCTGACCAACTGCACCCCGTCTAAGGGGGAGCATGGTCAGAAAAGCATGAATTATAGTCATGAAGAAGCCCCACATGAGACTATAATGTTGATAATTTTCCAAAACGAATAATCAAGGAGTCTCAATAAACTAAAATGCCTCTTAAATATCTAACAGACAATAATACCCATCTGAATGGCAAACACCTTGTCCACCAAGTGGTCAGTATACTCCAAGGCACAGTAAGACATGTCAGTGAAATTGGTCTCCCTGTTGTATTTTCAATAGATTAACGGCGAAATTATATTTAAGATCTTTGAGAGATGCCGCAGAATTAATTGTTTTGATCTGGTTCGAAACAGCTGGGTTAATGCATTACCTCACCTTCAGTCTTTGGCGGTGGCTGTGACGTGGGAATGTGTCCTCTCACCCCGTGTCGCTGGTCTCTGCACTATGCAAAGTGCCTTTCAAATGTTTACCGTTGTATTTGTGGTGGAATTGCTTCAAGTTTTATTTTCTACCAAAAAATTATTTTTTCTTATTTGCCTGTGCAAGACCCGAACACACAGGTGGGATATAAGTAAGAAAAATCCAGCTTTCTTCTAAGTTGTCAAAAAAAAAAAAAAAAGCAATGTAACGTTTATTAAGTAGGTTGACAGAGTTCCTTATGGCTTTTCTGTTTTGGGAGCTGAAAGGGAGTGAGGAAGCACGCTAACAGGTGCGCACTTTTAAGCAGATTGTGGGAGGATGTGAGGTCTCTAAATATTTTAGGGTTTTCTCACTACAAGCTTACCATATTTTCACAATTCCACCATCTACATACTGAACAGAACATTGCACAATTACTTTTTCCCTTAAAGATGGTGAACAGTGAGCGTAATCACCAGCACACAATTACCCTTCGGTGAACGTTTTCCAACGCATAATTAGTAGAAAGGGCAATTTCCAGCCCATTTGGGTGCACTTAGGTAACCGCATCTTGCTGGAAGGAAAAGATGTATTTTTTTCTAAAAACAAACACTGAGCAGCAGGCACGCCAGTCACTTTTTCAGACGTGTCGCTCGCAATTGTTAATGGAAACGCTGAAAGGAGGCGTTCTCAGAGAGACGGCAAGTTCACAGCAAGCACATTCCCATTCGAGGCAATTGAGCCCCGGGAAGTGCAATTTAGACGTGCGCCTCAGGTACATTATGGAGTTCTGAAAGAACACTCCAGATTCAATTTTCATAAAGGAACACAATAGTTTCATCTAAGAAACCAGATCAAAATGCATTTGCCCAAATCACAGATGAGATATCCGCCCCCACAAGCATTAGGACAAAATGAGGCATAATTAAAATGGATGCCCTCTTCCCGTGGAAAGTACTTCGCGTAGCGAGAGAGAAAGAAAACAGGCCTTTCAATTTCGTTCTGTTGACGGTTGCCACAGTAAAGAGTCGCTTTAAGCTGCTGCTGACAAAGCTCAGAAACTAGATGGAATTTTATTTTTCTGTCAATTAAATCTGGAGGGGCAAAGCTGAACAGCCAGCGCTGGTGGGGCAACACACGGTGATGTTTTTTAGTTCTTATCGTGAGCAAATGGCTTTTTCTCTAAAGTCATCTTGGAGTCCAAGATAGCATTTGGGGATGCAGCCACCTGTGTTTGGGAGCAAGGAAATAAGAAGAGGAAGCATAGAATAGATAGGTCGTTTTGCTCCTCCCACTTTTAATGAGCTCCTCCAGAAATCTGCTCAACACTCCCTTCCTACATCTCATTAGCCAGGCGTGTTCTCGTGACCATTACCAGCTACGAAAAGGCTGGGAAGTATAGTCCTTAAGCTGGAACATTCTTTCCCTAACAAAACCAGCAATTTTTTTTTGATTGAGAAAAAGACTAGACATTGAATGATCAAACTTTTACTGATAAGAACAAATTTCATCCACCAGTCTCGGCCACAATGGGAATGAAGTTTCCTGCAGTTATTCACTCATTCCTTAGAGTGTCTTTTCAAAAATACTTTTCTTGACTGTTGCACGTGACCAAGCACTGTGCTAGAAGGAAATAGGGAGACAAAGTCCTGAAGGGATATGCAACAGAGAGACAACAACAAAAAAACGGGGGGACTACAAGAAAGTGTGGCAACGTGTCTGAGATACGGATAAGCACAGGTGGCTAAATTTATTCATTCGTTTATTCAGTTCGTCACGCCCCAAAATATCCGTCATTGCCCCCAAACAGTGTCAGGTGTGACTGTGTCAGGTAACAGTCCACACTTGAGAGAGGGCCTTTGCTCCGGTGATTAATACCAGTGTCAAGATATTTTTTTCTTTTTCTTCTTATTCTTTATTTTGAATTCTGATTACGTCTCATCGCAAACCCAGTTAATTAAAATGGACTCCCTTAAGACAGAACCAGACATAGGTTTTTTAAAACATTTCCCAGGAAATTCTAATTAGCAACCAGGATGGAGAGTCATTTGTCCATGGGCTGTGATTCTCCACCTGGAGCCATTTTCGGTCCATCCGAAATTACCACAGTTGTCTACTCAACTGCGGTCGTTACAGCAGACCTAACTTTATGCGTTTTGGTTGTTATTTAAACATTTTTATAGATGTCAATTTTTTTAAACAAGTAAACCAATGTTTTTATGAAATTGGCTTACTAATTATTTTAACAAGATTAAGTCACCAAAAAAGCATATCTTGTCAAAATCGTGATACATTTCTTCAGTTTATTTGAGATAAATTTTGACAATTCTAATGCCACCTTTTTTCGCTTCTTATGTGATGTGAGCATGTGATGGGGAGATCATCCTAGATTAGCTGGGTGGGCCTAATGGAATCCCAAGGGTCCCCATTAATGCAAAGGTGGTCAGTCACGGTCAGAAGAAAGGTGTGACATCGGTGAGGCCAGCGTGCGCTGCCTTTGAGGACTTTGAACAGAGGCCGTGCGCCAGGAAAGGAGGCCGGGCTCGGCAACGTGCACCGGGCGAGGAAACGCATAGTCTTATACAACCTCCAGAAAGAAACAGGGCCCTGCCGGTCAGGCCCGATTCGGACTCCTGACCTCCAGGTCACTGAGAGAACGAGTTGCTGTTGTTTACAGCCACTCAGCACGTGGTGATTCTTTACAACCACCGTGGGAAATCACGGAGCGCACACGTGCACGGCCCTGTGTGCCCATGGTCTGGAAGCTGCCGCACCCCGCTCCCGTGGCTGGTGCAGAGACCCGGGTGCCTAGCGCCGCTCTCTGTTGAAAGGGACCAGAGCCCTTTGGAAAAACAAATAGCTGACCCTGGAACTGGGCCAGGAAAGACACAGAAGGAACCTGGAGCATTTTGTCGTGCTAGAACGGAAAGCAGTGGCAGAGCAAGTCCAAAGGAGTCCAGTGTCCGGCACATGACAGAGGCCCGGGAGCCAATGGAAAGAGCTTCTAGTTACTGAAGTGGAATGATGTGAGAACAAAACACGTCATGAAGTATTGCATCATAATGCAAAGTATAAAATAAATACCTATATCTATCTATCTGTCTATAAATGATTGAGTAAAATACATGGGAAGGAACAGACAAAACCCAAAACCCCTGGGCAGAAGAATTCCAAATCATTTGTAAGGGAGCTCCATTCTTTAGGGGGTGGAAGCTAGCTCTCCAGGCCTTCGGTGTGGGTGCAGTGGGGGCTTTCTCCCAGGAGCACAGCATGGGAAGGAGCGAGGGGGGGGTTAGCTGTGTGGAGGCGAGCTCAATGCTCACACCATCAATGATGACTCATGTTAATAGGATATGATGGAAATTCTCTTCATCTCTCTTCCTCTTCCAAACTCATTAACTTCAGGCTAACCATGGGAAAACCATTCTACAAATGCATCAACATACCTGACCAGCACCCTCCACAAACGTTAAGGCCAGAAAAAACCAGGGACAACTAATGAGCTTAAGAAAACATCATGACTAAAGGCAACAGTGGGGTCCTGGACGGGATCCCGAAACAAAGGAAGGATATTTGATAAAAACTAAGGAAATAGGAATAAAGTATAAATTTAACTAAGAATAATACATCAATATTGGCTCATTAATTGTGACTCATCTATCAGAAGATTTTAACAATAAGGGAAACTGGGTGGGAGGTATATGGGAACCCTTTGTACTGTCTCGGCAATTTTTGGTAAACTTTTCTGAAACAATCAGCTTATCTAAGCAGGTGTGTAGTTAGTAAATTTGAAAATGAAAGAAATAGGACATTCTAGGCGAAGGGGGCACCGGTCATAATGTGGCCAGAACCTGGTGTATTTAGGTGACA
This sequence comes from Macrotus californicus, assembly GCA_007922815.1. NCBI lineage: Eukaryota > Metazoa > Chordata > Mammalia > Chiroptera > Phyllostomidae > Macrotus > Macrotus californicus. The sequence continues at coordinate 24,656 of VMDR010003734.1, forward strand.
CAGAGAATTTGTGCATGAACAGAGGACGGGTCGCTTCAAGTGTAGCGTGAGAGGGTGAGTCTAGGAAACCGATCTGTGGCTTGATTTTGAGAAGGGTCTTGTGATAAGACAGAGCTCAGAAACACAATGTGCACTGGTGTCAAGGTAGGAAGTGCCTCCCAGGAGAAATGGGAGAGAAGAGGGAGCAGAATAACTAACTCATCAGGAATCTTCCATCCCAGCCTATGAAGGAAAGGGTGAGAGCAGAATCCAGCCACCAGTCCGAGGTGGAAGATCACTGGGGACACAGGGACCGGAAATCTGGATGCACCGCATGTTAAGTCTCTGTCACTGTTTCGCAGGCAAACACTGCCGTGTTGAGGAGTCAGGCTGCGGGGTTGCCAGTCTGTATGTGCACCATCGTCACCTGGGTGGCATTCACGTCGCGGAGTGACAGGCTCTAGTGAAATATAGTGCCGCTCGGGATGACGGAGGCGGGGCCAGGGATACGGAACCCGTGCTCGGGAACTTAGAGCACAGTGTGTGACACGAAGACCCCAGCGTGAGCGCCGTGGCACTGTTTGAGTAATTCGCACACAGAAAAAATGACAAGGAAAATGAAGGTTAAAAGACCATATAACCCAATGTCAACTCTGTTTTCGGTGCGCGTTTATGTGAAAACATCTGGCTAGGCTGAAAACATAATTCAAGAAGACCTGAATTAGGGTTATAATATTTAGTCCACAAAACAGTCTAACACACGAGCACATAAAGCATGTTTAATTTGGTCGATGTGAAATGATAATACGTATATCGAGTGTTTTTATGTACATAGGTCATATTTCACATCATGAAAATGAAGCGAAGAGCCTCTATTCATATTGATTTATATTGTAAGCCACAAATCAGACACAATTTCTTGTTTAAAATAATAACCATGTTTGGATTCAGAATATAAATATATTTAAAGTGGTTTTTAAAAGCTAGCTCGCTGGTACTTTGTGAATGTACAACGCGATTTGGACATCTGCAATTTTCCATGCATGAAGCTCCAGCGGGCCCTTCCCCTGTGCTCCCATCCCAGCTCTGAAATTCCCTGGAAGCTCAGTAATGTACTATGTTTCTGTCTTTGAAGAAAATTACTCTAATGTGAAGGCAGATCTAAGTTGTATCGGAACATGACTTCTTGCTTTTGAAAGTGGAATTATGTCGTGCTTATAATGGGAGAGACTTTCTAAAGGGAATAACATTTAGAAAAAAATTCTTGGTTTCTGTTATTAAAAATTAAGCTCTGTAAGAATCTCATTCAAAAGAGAAAAACACTTCACATGTACTGTTGGGAGCAAAGAGCCAGATGGGATGGAGATGGGAACTTAGAAATCATCTATTCCAACCCTTTTCTTTTTCTTTCTTTTTTGCTCACCCAAGGACATGTTTATTGACTTTAGAGAGAGAGGAGGGGGAGAGACAGAGAGAAAGACAGACATTGACTGGCTGCCTCCCGCACACTCCCTGACTAGGGATGGAACCTGTGACCTAGGTCTGTGCCCTGACTGGGAATCGAACCCACAGCCTTATGGTGCATGGGATGATGCTCAATTAACTGTGCCACCCAGCTGGGAATAAATTTTTAATTGGCAACATAACACACAAAAGTGCACAGAATGAAAATGCACAGCTTAATGATTTAGTGAAAGCAAAATACTATGTAACTGTGAAACAGGTTTAAAAAAATAACATGTCGCTAGAACCCCCAAAATTCTCCTCATGAATTCTCCCATGGAAAGATATCATTATCCTGATTTCAATGGTATTTACTTCCTTTTCTTTCTTTGTACTTTTCATCTATGCAAGTGTTCCTAAGTGCATCAGTGTTGTCTTGCCAGTTCTGAGAAATTTTTACAGCTGAAACAACACAGTTTTTGCTTGTTTTTGGCATATTTTGCTCAACAATATGTGAAATTCATGCATGCGATTAAATGTAACTGTAGCTAGCTCATTTTCATTGATCTATTGGTTTCCATTTATGAATATCTGAGGTTATTTTTCATTATAAAGTTGATAGGTATTTGGATTTATTCCAGTTTGGTGCTGTTACAAATAATGCTGAAATAAACATATTTGGACATATCTTATGGCAATGTTTGCACTCCTTGTAAAGTATCAATATATACACCTGTGAGTGAAATCAGTGATCATAAGGTATATGCATCTAGGAGATTTCTAGAATGACACCCTTACAAGGAGAGTAAATTAGTGCATTCGACAAAAAGAAAGACGTGGTAGCATGAAAATAATTTTGAAGGGAAACACATACATTACCTCCCTCAACCCTTAGACATGTTTTCTTTTGTAAGGAAATATGCAATGTAGTTCATTATCAACCTGAATTCACTTGGTTTATCTCCTTACACTTTGACGCATTTTGGAGTTTAAGAAGAGAAGGGTGGAGCCGACATCAAGGTTGGCAATGGAACGTGTCTGTGATCTAACCGGGCTGTTCAGAAAGGCCCCACCGCCTGACCCTTCTGCATCGTTGTCATTGGGGCCTGCTCTGTTGCTTTCACAGAGGACTCAGATGATTGTTTTTAGAGATAACTCCACTTGGCTGGGCACAGTCTCACCAAACATATGTTACATTATTCACTCACCTCAACCATGAGTACCTCTCACCCCACCCTGCGCTCTCCTTGGCCCTAGCTGCTGCCGGGATCAACAGAGTAATAGGAGCAGAGGAAGAGAAATCCCCAAATGTTTAAAATGAAGATTTAATATGCAGGCTAAATGCTTCATACAGTTTAAATTATTTTCCTATTGCATGCCTCATGAAAGGAAGTCCCATTAGTTGAAGCTCAGCTGAAAGAAGGTTCTATATCATTCTCTGCTGGGCCGATTAATGTTCTATGCAGTAATGTACCATCCATCAGCTGCTCAGAGTGCGCACAAGTGCTGAGCTGCGTGATCTTTATCACAAACGTATTTAAACCTCACGATGCCCTTATGAAGTTGAGATTGCCATAATTTTTAATTTGTTGTATAAGGAAACAGTGGCTCCCATATTTGTGATCTACCCAAGCCAATAGAAAATCTGCATGCTCAGCCCTAACATTGTCCCTCCAGAGGGGGCCTCTGACATTAACTTCTGCTTGAATAATTGCAAAATGATTCTCAGTCATAGCTTAGTATTTGTGCGTTTTACCGGCCAGGTGTCCCTATCACGCCCATTTCTCCTTAGATGGCTTGATTCCCTCCTGGGGAAAGTATCCCACCCGGGTCCTGAGTGGGGAGTTGCAATGGTACGAGAATCTATGTGTGAGTGTAAGGTAGGAATGATGTGGGAAGAATACAAAGCAAGCTGATAACACGATCAAAGGGTATCCTAAACTTTCCTCCCGTGGGCCTATCTCCCCACTTCGACGCTTTTCCCCTGGCGGGTGGGAATCCCAACGGCACACCGTGCATGCGTCTCTCTTCATCTCCACCAGTGCCTTTGCCCGGCACGGTCCCCACTTGTCATGCACTCCTTCACTCCTAGCAGCAAAATGTGCAGCCACCTGCTTGCCAGAGTCTCTTTGCAAACTGTGGCTTCTGCGAGCACAGGACATGGGGACAGGATGCCGTGGAGGGTCCTGGGGTCAGGCGGGATCAGCACGGGTGTGCCGTTCATTATCTGTTCATTGTTGGACACAAAGGATGCACATGAGGACGCAGAAGCTATCAGAGGACAGATCCTAGGATACAGGCCAGAGACTGCTTCCGTTAAATAGGCCACTCGCCCTGGTTTTTGGTGAATGACCTTCACGATTGTTATATCAACCTAACAAGATTGTATGTTATGGGTGAAATTAAAGACAAAACTTCGATTGAGGTTTTCATTTTTCTTTTCTTTTTTTGAGAAGAGCCTGGTAGGAAGTTTACTGTTAGTAAAGGTTGGAGCAGCACAAGAATAGTCCCTTTGACGTGGAATTAAATTTTTAGTGAGAATACTACTGCGTTTTTTTCACACCTAGAGGTTGTAGGGCGAGCAAGACAGCGCACCCTACCAGGGGAGCGCTCGCTTTGTGATCAGACACACCTGGCGCAGGTCCAGATGTGACCGTTAATGAGCACGTGTTCTTGAGTGAATTGTTAACTGTCCTGAGCCTCAGTTAGCACGCGTTTAAACTGGGGACTCTAAGGACACAGCCTCATTGCATTTGTGAGGTTAGGAAGCAACACCTGAAAGATGCTTAGAGTAGCGTTCGGCGTGTGGTAAGAGCCCGAGAAAGTCAGTCTGTGATCATTAACGTGTGTCGTGCCTGTGACAGAGAACTGGGTGTGTCCCATGGAACTGTAGGAAACACAGACACCCACTTCCTGCCACGAGGGAAGATCCCATTAGGAGATGGCAGGAAGTCTCAGTCAGGAGCCTCTGTGAACCTCTGTGTGCATTTGTCCCTTTCGCTAGAAACAAAATAAGCACGGATAGAAATGGAAATGTATCAAATGGCCTGAAAGCAACAATAATTCAATAAAAAAATATAAAATGTAAGACTGAGTAGTTTATAATTATCAGTTACTAAATTCAAACTCATGACATCCAAGGGCCTCAGGAGAAATTATCCAGATTGAGGAAAGAACCAGAAAACTCTTAGAGAGAAAGAAGGAAATTAAAGATAAGCAGTCACATAAAGCTTTCTCCTTTTTTTTTTTTTGCTGCTGCTTTATCTAATCACTTTGAATTATTGGATTTCCATTCATTTCTGTTCTCAAGTAAGTCACCCTCAGAAGCTTACTGAATTATTTCTGGTGCTAAATGCATCGAGATTTTAAAGCTGTGCAGTCCAGAAAAACTTCCAGTCTCCTTCTCAGCATGACTTCAACAAGCATTGGCTCCCCTTCCAGCAGTCCACAGAGCTGTAGACACAAGGCAATGAAAAGGGACATAGGGCCTGAGACCATCTTAAAACGAGCCATAATCTGAAAGGAACTGGAAACCTCACTGGGTGTGATTAAAAACAGTGGAATACAGTTGCATTTTTATGTTTTAAAAGAGATCAGCCCGTGTCATCACACCCTACAGTTCCACGTGGACAATGGAGATGTCCACCCTGTCAGTGCTGGTGAGGGGTTCCTCCCAAGGCCAGGTTCCTGCGCTTGTAATCAGAACTTAGGAAGTTCCCACGGTCATAGGAGTTTCGTCATAGACTTGAACCCGATTTACAGAATAAAACAATGGCAGAAAAGCCGTTTGATGAGTGCTATAAGTCTCCTGGCAGAATTTTCCAGGCCATAGTCAGATTAGATGTACACACTGCGGACATACTGCCGATTTTGTAGTCAGACCCGCCAGCACGGGGCTTATTGGTGCCCCCACCTATAGCTGGCGGCACAGTGGCCCCTGGATGTGGGCTAGGGTCATCTGACGGGCCAAGACAGGGAAATGCCATCCAGATATGTCCGCTGACGTGAAGACAAGACCCACAGTAAAGAGCACCGCTGTGTGCAAGCCCACACAGAGCGAGTGTACAGGAAAGGCAGGGTGCCCCTAGGGGTCTCGCCTTTGATGCATGGGACTTTAGCTCCATCCCAGATACTGACGGTGGAAAGAAATCTGGGAGGAGGCCTCTGTTGGTGTCTGTGCGTTCAGTGTGTGGCCTTAGCCTTTGGGAGGCTCCAAAGAACCACAGGCGGTGCCCCCAAAGCCGAAGCGCTGATGGCGTGCCTTCAAGTTGGCCGTGTGAGAGACCCCAAGGTCTTCAGACTCCAAACTCTGCTGACATTTTGTCATGTGTGTGACCTGGAACATGATCTTTTGGAAACTCTTAAAATATTTTTGAATCAGTGGACTGAAAAATCAGCGTACATGACGCAGTAAATCAAAAAGCTCTGGATTCATAGGAGCTGATGTCTACCAGGCTCAGCACATGACATGTGCAAGGCTATAAATTTTGATATTTGAGGAAACTTGGCAGAATTCCTTTTTTGTTATGAAGCAGAATTTCTAGTCAATAAATAACAAGCCAAAAAGAACTAACAAGAACTAACAAGCAAAAATAAAAAAGATTAATTGGCGCATACCGTTGGTAGAATGACAAATGGTGAGCAACTTGATCTTTTGCCTAAACTGGAAAATAGTGTGCGGGTCCGGAAAAGAGGTAAAATACCTGTGTGTTTTAGTTTTTAATGACACGTCGAATATATAACTCTAGTAAAAATGCCAAGGTACTATGTTTTTGAAGTCCTTCCTTTGTAATTATCAGGATAAGATGACTAAAAAATATATAACAATGTTCATGTTTGAAAGCATGAAGTCATAGAAATAGCATTAGACACTTGATACCTCATTTATCCCAGAAGTGGCTGTTCTCTCTACTTCCTCCACGAACTAGTCATTAGCAATCCTTCTTTTTCTTTTTTTTTCATTCTGATTAGTAATCACCAGCGTAAAATGGGACTACGTTGAGGCAAGTCTCTGTTAAGGATGTGCCTTTCATGAAACATCCATCTCATTGGAACATGTGGAAAATTCCAAAGCCTTGAAAAATAATTAGGGAAGATGCTCCCTCAAGTCTTTTCATCCCTCAGCAGGGGTGGGAGGTGCAGGGAGAATTGCGTTTGCCAACATGCCGCAAAACTCCATAAAAATTCCTCTGAGCACCTTTTCTTTCCCTTTGCCCCACCCCAAAGCGCCATTCAGCAGAGCCTCACCCCACGTTCCAGCCTCCGCCTCTGAATTCTCTGCAACCACACCCGGCCCTGCCCCTGCCCTTCCCGGTGTCCAGGGCTGGACATTTTCCCAGCAGTTAGGCCATCATCTTTGTCAGGAAGATGAGTTCGTCCTTCCCTTTTGACTTTTTAAATTCTGTCAGTTCTATGCCTTGGCCCATTCGGAAGCCCTGAGCTAAGCAGCTAAGAGAGCACCCAGCTTCTGTAGGTCAAGTTTAGACCCTTCTCCAGCTCCTTGCTGCACCTGCAAAGCCTTGGAAATCAGTGAGAGTAGGTTCTCATCTTCATGGTGTTGCAATCACCTGACTTGTTCAACTCAGTCTGTAGGGCACTCTTCTCATTTGTAAAAGAGGAGAAAGCAGATATAAAATGAAACCAGTCCTAGCGTATTGAGTTCCCTCAAAACATGCTTTGTCCTCTTTGGAGACAAAAAGGCAGACAGCCTTCCCATGAATTTGTACTGTGTAATTAAAATGTTTGCTGAAGGGAATCTGGAAACAGCCCACTTTTATGATCCCCTGGCATCTGCTTCATGACAAGATCACCCTGCCTCAGCTGTCACAGTTGCCTTGGACTTCGTGGTGCAGCATCTAGGATAGGTCCCCTTAAACCCCTTTCTTTCCATCTCTCACAGGCTGTAAAAGGGCTGGACAAAGCGAAATTGCTTACGTAAACTCTGACGAGCCCTGAAGTAACACCACGGAGGATGCGGAAAGGCCTGTCTTCCCCCCTCACTCTGCTGTGAAACTCCCTAAGCTGGACTCAACCATTGCGTGTGGCAGCCCGGCTTTGCTGGGTTGTGCTGGGCTGTGCCGGGCCACGCGTTGAGGCAGGCAGGATGGTGCCCCGACTTGGTCCCAGTCGGACATGTGCCAAAGGCAGGAGTGGAAGACTCAGGAGTTCGTGATGCAACAGTTACAACACTGGTGACTTGAAATCAGCGATGGCGCTGTGTTTTCCCCAATAAAATTGGAATACGGCACACGCCAGGTCTACCACACTCAGAACAACACTGCTGGCTCAGCCTGCAGTAATCTCAGCCTCATGGATCACGCACTAGACTCGATTTAATTCATGAGAATGGGCATGAACAGAAAGGACCCATGAGAGGACCAGCGAGACGAGGGAAATTTAAGCTGTTTTTCCCCCATTTTGATATGAATAACTATTTGTGCCTCTTAACTTCACATTCTTTGAAAACTGAATTTTCTGTTATTCCATTTTAACCTGTGGTCAACAGCTTTGACTTCACACTAACACAGCAACCCTTAGACAAAAGAAGATAGAACTCCCTGTTTTAATAGTTTCCCTTTTTGTAGAACCTGAAAATAGCTTCCCTTCATATGTTTTTTTGTAAATGGAAAATGATTTGTCACTCTCCACACGACTGGGAGCTGTTACAATAATGACGCTGGTTGCTGGTGGGCACACCTGAACTTACACACTCAGACACACTTTGTTCTGCCGACCACGGGCAGCTCTGGAGTCACTAGGTCATACTCAGAAATGGCCGATCCCACTTGCTATCGGTTTGGATTGGCTGCTCTTCCTTCTCCGTTTCCTTCTCTCTTACCCTCCGAGAGCAAGGGCAGCCACAACTCGGTTAGCCCCCATGCCTTGTGTTAGGGCTAATCATGTTGTGAAGGAGAGGACGTCCGCAGGGAAGGCATGGTGGCGAAGGAAATGAGGGAGAGGATCCAGCCCTCTGCTGCCCATGGGTGTGCCCAAGTCACCTCCTTGCTAGATACTCTGTGTCACTTGATTAAGTTTGTGATGGGAACGGTTGAGCAGGGAAGTCATAGGGAAAAACATCCTTCAGTGGGCCAGGGTTTCGAGAACTAGTGGGTTCCCGCCGGCTCACATCTGCGCCTTGAACGCAATGTGATGGAAAACAGAATCGGACAGAATTGCTTGGGGTTCTACTTACTGCCGGGAGCTCATAAACCAGTGGGACTTAGCTGGTCCTGGAACCTAAGCACTCTCTATGAGGGTTCTGGTAAACTATGCAAAGAGTCTGTAGATAGAATCGATGCTTAGGCAGCAGATTGGCTCACGGCATTTGGGGAATTTTTTTCTCCAGTTTTTGCGAAAAATCGTGCTCTTTCTCACAACGTGTTTAAAGTGTCTCTTTGGCATTGTCTCACAGGTCTGTCATAAATCTCATGAGCAGATTAGCTTCATGACTTCATTCACACCTCCTTTTGAAATGCATGCGCGCATACGCACACTGTATTGACCGGCTCCATTGCTCACTATCTGGGCATCTTTGCACTCTGCAAAAAGTATAGCCCCTCCCACAAGGCAAACCTTTTCCACAGCTTAGCTGTATGCGTTTTCAGGATGGGGACCATGGACTGACACCTCAATGTCAGTATCTGGTGTGCTTAATATGTGTTTAAGGAAGGCAGGAAACAAGAAGCAAAGGGAGGAAGGGGGAGGACACACACCCTATGCAATTCTTTACGAAAACAGAAACTGGATATTGCTTTTGGTTAAGAGTCATTCCCACTACAACTGATACTATGAAACAACTAGGAAATGTTTTGAAGCCCTAAATTCCTCTTCAAGCCCACCGAAACATTGTCCCTAGAGCTGGGAATCTCGATGGCGGAGACTCTCCAGGTGATTCTAATACCGGCTGGTTTGAGAACCACCACTGTCTCAGTAAATGATCGCCTCTTAAGCAGCGATTTTTAACCAGTATGCCGCAAGAATTTTTAAAGCATGCAGTACCTGACTACGAGGTCAGGGGCACTCACCTCTTTCCCCTTCCATTGTCCAATAAAAGAATGACAGCCGTCAACGCAACAGGAGCTGCCTGGTAGGAATGCCCTGTCTCAAACCATGAATATACAGGTCACGTAACAGAGCTGCGTCTTATTGGTCAGCTTGCATAATAAGGTGGCATCTGATTGGTTAATTCTTGGTACCAGAAATCCTTACATACAGGTATAGACACCTGATTTTTTAAGAAGTCACTTTGGAGGAAAAAGTGAGGGACATGCTCTTTTTAAAAAATCCTCACCCAAGGACATTTTTTTTTCATTGATTTTTAGAGAGAGAAGAAGGGAGAGAGGCAGGGAGAGACAGAAACACCAACTGGTTGCCTCCCATATGGACCTAGACTGGGGACTGAACCCACAACCCAGGTATGTGCCCCGACCGGGATTCCGACCTGCACCCTTTGGTTAGAGGACTGTGCTCCAGCCAACTGAGCCACACTGGCCTAGCCAGTACCATTATTATTATTATTATTATTATTGTAAATCAATCAAAAGTATACCTGTTTTATGTCAGATTGGCAAAAAATATATTTTTGAGTGTGCCACAGAATTTTAGTAATTAGTTGATGTGTGCCACGAGATGAAAAATGCTGAAAAGCACTGGTTTTGGGCATACTGGGTGTGGCCAATGTAGGCTTTCAGTTGTGAGCATGCGAAACAGTTTCTTCTTTTTTATTACTTGTTAGTTGTAGTATTGTTTCCCACACGCGCCCCATACACATCTCCTGACAGCGGTTGTAGCCTCAGCCGAAAGCGCCCTGCTCTGAGGTCCCAGGATGCACTGGCGAATAAGCAGAGCTGGAGATGTCAAGGAGTTTACATTTTTTTTGAGAGACTATTTTATTTTATTTTTAAAGATTTTTATTTATTTTTTAGAGAAGGGGAAAGGAGGAGAGAAACATTGATTGGTTGCCTCTCGCAACCTGGCATCGAACCCGCAAACCAGGCCTGTGTTCCGACCGGGAACCGAACTAGCAAACTTTGGTCCGAGGGCTGGAGGTCAACCCACTGAGCCACACCACTCAGGCCTTGAAGGACTATCTTCAATAGCGAAGTTGGGGCGGCCACTTAGAGATGACATTTGCTACTCAGATGAAATCAATAATGCATAGATCAACCAACAAAATTAAAAATGTCTTCCTCATGCTTGTCGGGTAAAATGGCTTTTATGAAAGTGTTTTATAAAACACGCTTTTTAGAAGATACAGTTTTGTGGTTATGACATGTTTATGAAAACTACTTGAACCATTTCATTCCATCCGAAGCAAATTGATTTATTTCAGATAAACGCGCATTCAGTGACAAAGGCCACTTCAAAAGCGGAGATTCTCTTTAAAAGCTTATTGAAAAACAAAAAATACAAGTCCCTTGACTTTCAACTACGTTTCCATGACTAAAATTATAGCATAAAAATAGTGCAAGTTCTAAAATTACGTTGTATGAAATTATGGATGCACAAGAATCAGTTTCCTCGGCGCGTCTATAATTACACTTTAAATAGAGCACTGACACACTGTAATTATAATATTAAAATACTAAGATAATAAAAAGCTAAAGAGGAGTATTCTGAGCTTCTAAAAGATTTTGTGTCAAAATTTTTACTGTATTTCAGTTACATCATAGGAAGACATTATTTGTACATTTATGCACCCACCTACCTTTTCAATCTTTTTGACACTGATAAAATTATCGCCATTGGCCAATTTGATAACACTGGGTTAAAAAAGTATTATTTTATGCAATGCCCTCAATGCTTTTTTCTGGTTGAAAAAAAGTTCCTTTTCTTTCACTATTTCTTCTTTTCCCTCAGATTGTTATATTAAAAGAAAATGACAACAGCCCTGGCTGGTGTGGCTCAGTGGATTGAGTTCCGGCCTGATAGAACCAAAGGGTCGCTGTTTTGATTCCCAGTCAGGGCACATGCTTGGGTTGTGGGCCAGGTCCCCAGTAGGGGGCGCATGAAAGGCAACCACACACTGATGTTTCTCTCTCTTTCTTCCTCCCTTTCCCTCTGTCTAAAATAAATAAATAAAATCTTTAAAAAAAAAAAAAAGAAAATAACAGCCGCCAACACAACAGCAGCCGTCCAGTGTGAAGGCCCTATCTTGAACCATAAATATTTAGGTCATATAGTATTTCTTCTTTCTCTCCATTTCAAAGAGTTACCCTTTCTTTTTTCCAAAGCCAAGCAGCGCTGCCCTGCCGCTTGGCTCCATTCTTCGCGTCTCCTGCATCCTTTGAGATACCGCCGCATTAAGGGTCTCTTTCTCTTGCAGTTTTGGCCTTCTATGGTGGATACCTTCCTTTAAATACATGGTATCTCAATTCTCCTGTACATTAGGAGCGAAAGTGCAGTGAAAACGTAACAACTTGAAGGATCCTTCAGCTGCACGGTTATCATCACGTCTCTGCACCGTCCGTTCATTGTTTGCAAAGACCGGACTGCGTCCTCTGCTCATTGCTGTGTTTCCCGCGTTCGCTCTTCAGTCGGTAGCGATGGCAGGGGAAGCCCACCCGCGACTTCTGCCAGGGGTCTGTCCGAGTGAGTACCTGTTGGGTGCACGGACGGCGGCAGGCCAGCAGCTCGGTCTACGCGGGACTCCATGTCTCGTCTACGCAGCTGAGCCCTGCCTGCGTGCAGCCACCTCTATCAGAACCGGTGGCGTCTTCCCCAGCGGACCGTACACAGGCGGACAAAGACACGGCAGACCCGCAAGCTTCTGGAAAAGTAAGTCTCTCGAAAAACCAAAACAGAAAACTAGCGGCTGTTTAATGTGCGGGAAGAAAGTGGGGCTCTCCGGGTTGCGGGGGGTGCGGGTGCAGGGATGTGCGCGGCCGTGCGCCCCGGGACTCCGAGGGCCGCAGCTGCTCTGGCAGTTACCGGCCAAAGCTGCGGAGAAAACCCAGTCGTTCTTGGCAAGAAGATCCGGGAGACCGGAAGCCCTGCTGGAATCCAAAATCCTTTGACCATCTGCAAACTAAAAATTGCCGAGGTTTTTGTTCCCTCCTCACTGGGCACAGAGAACATCGTATCTCGCACAGACCTTTTAATCATGCGTGCCATCAGAACAACAGATTTCTGTTTTCGTTTGGAAAATGATTCTGGACGATTTATTTCCGTTGCAGTTTCTGTGGCTGAAAAGACTTAGGTAAACTTTGCGAGTATTCCCCTTCCAAGGTCATTTCGGTGTTAGGTGAGTGCAGGGGGCTTTCATGGCAACCAGGGGAGAGATTTTGGAGGGCTGCGATGATTTTTCCCAGTGTTGAGCGTGCCCGCGTTAATCTTGCTGTCTGTTTTCTCACTGTGGGCGTTTAAATGGCTTTCCCCTGTGCCGCTGTTTCCTTTTTAAACAGGCCCTCCAGGGAACCGGTAGTTATCAGTCACTGAATGTGTCTTAATCACTCAGATTTTGTTTTGTGTTTTCCATTAAAGAAGGTTATGCATATGTAGGCACATAGTCTCCTCCCGCCCACTGTCCGCGGCGGAATCTTGTGTCACAGGACAGAGTGTGCCAACGAGAGTCTGGGTTCACCTGCTTTTGTGTTCCTGTTTCCTTCTTTGTGAGCGAGGGAAGGACAAGCTGTATGTGTTTCCTGGCTCAGGGCAGCGTTCCTCCAGAGTCCGTGCGTCTGTCCACGTGTGCAGTAGGAAGACTGACCTCAAGCTGTGGCTCTGTGTTTATGTTTATCCACCAGTCTCTGATGAAGTAGATGCGAAAACCATTACCAGGTGGGAGGGGGGTGTGGGGATGGCTGAAGAGGTGAGGGGATTAAGAAGCACAAATAGCCAGTTACAGAATAGCCACGGGGATGTAGAGTACAGTGTAGGAAAGGGAGTAGCCAAAGAACTTACACGCATGACCATGGACATGAGTAATGGGGGGGGTGACCTGAGGGAGAGGGGGGCACTAGGTGGAGGGGGCAAAGGGGAAAAATCAGGACAATGTAATAGCATAATCAATAAAATACAATTTAAAATAAGTAAAATATGGAAAGAAGCAGCAGGATCTAAAGAGTTAAGTGTTTTAGCTTGCCTTCCACTGCTCTCCGTCTGTCCGTTCCCCTACGACCCTGGGTATTGGGCATAGTCTCTTCTACACTCAGCTGCATTACACCCGGGCTGCCCTAAGGCTACATCGTCCCAACAGGCCTGTCTGGCTCTTCCTGAGGGTATCAGCAGATGGGCTGCAGCAGACATTCCATTCCTGGGTCAGTATGGAAAATCTAGAAAAGGTCCAAATAGGCCCCGATTAATTTGCACACTGTTCACATGCCAGTCCCAGGGTCTTCTTGAGTCACACAGACAGCCCTGAAGCAGCCGTGGTGACTGAGTGCCAAGACTGGCAGCCAGAAACATACAGGGGTTTGCAGAGGTGGGTCCGTATACTGGCCAGAAACACCACCACAAGCAGGAAAGTGGTATTTCTGCTGCAATCCCACTTTTAAAATATTATACTATGTTTTTTCTTGTTATTAAATAGATCTATACTCTCAGCATTTTATGTAAATGTATTGTTGATTGATGAAATTAAGAAATTTTTTACACAAGAACAGAAGAGAGAATCACTAATATTTAAAAAATTCATTTCTCATCTTATCATTTTGTTCCATTAAAGCATAGGGCTCTTTTGGGCCTTTTGCTGCAAATAGAAACCCACGGTCTCGTGCGTAATTTAGAGCATAAAAGGCTGACAAGAATTCACCTTTGATGCGTCTGCCCTACTTCTAGTCTTATTATTTCTCTGATCTCATTGAAGTTGGGCCTTTTCCTGTCCATTAATATTTCCTTGATTTTTTTCTGCCTTAGCTGCTTTCCAGTGCTCTCTTTCTTACAGGTAATGTTCTCTGTCACCTGTAGAACCTTTGTTCCATTAGGGTTCAGATTTATGCGTGGTAAGATGATGTCACCCATCAGATCTTGCCACGACCTTAGGCTCCAGGGCCTCTTTTCTCCTGATGAGAATTCTTTTCCAAGCATCCAGTCGTCTTATCACAGTCCCTTGGAACAATATCGTATGTCTCAGCCCTTTAAATGGAGTCAGCCAGCCAAAGAGAGCAAGTGAATGTAGGCTCTGAAAGGACCTAAGCCAGGGGTGTCAAACTCATTTTCACGGGGGGCCACATCAGTCTCGAGGTTGCCTTCAAGGGCCCGAAATAATTTTAGGACTGTATAAATGTAACTACTCCTTAACTGTTAAGGCATTGAAATTACATTCGGCCCTTGGTTTCGGCCCTAAACCAAGGATTCACCCTGAACCTCACGCTTGCTCAGTCCCACTGCTGGGTCTGCTTTTCACTTACCATCTTTTTATTCCCAGCTTTGCCTTTAGGTTATCGATCTCTCAGTTCCTCACTCTCATGGTGGCCCCTCATGTGTCCGCTCCTTTGGGTCTTGTCGGGGTCCCTCACTTTGCCTGGTCCTCTCCCTCCCCACAACCAACTGGAGGACTTGTTCACTTTCTCTGTTTTACATCAGGTCTAGCCCCTGTGGGTCTAAGAGAGGTTTCTCATTCAAAAGGCGTTTCTCCAGACAGCCAGACCAGCCATGGCCTTTCTGTCACGGTCTGGGACAGGGTTAGCACGAACTCTTGCTGGTGCTCACACATTACCCAAGGAGTTGCAGTTTTCTAGGAGTTCCCGAAGTCACTTAGTGAGAGCACTAATCAGGACGGAGGCCAGAATCCTATAAAAAGCACTCACCTCACACTGGCCACCACCATCCTGCAAACAGGTGACAACTTGGTACCTCAAGTCCATGTCAAGTGAGTACATTTTGTAAAATTTATGTATAGAAAAGTCCCTTCCCCATGTGTAAAGTCTTAGATAATTCCTTCCCACTGCGGTACCTCCTCTCTCCATTATAACTTACCTATTTTTTAATTCATAGCAGAAACTTCCATAGGAAAAATGAAGAGAGAGAGCCCTCATGTTGGGCCTTCACCTTGATTTTGGACTTTTTCTTAAATACTAACCAGTTTTTTCTTTCTTTCTTATTTTAGAGTCTTACTTAGCACATGGGATGTAGACAAGTAACCTGAATAGGTTCTACACGAACAAAGACATTTCTGACACCTTGGTAACAAAGATGGAGCTTGGAGCCACTTGTTTCCTGAGCGTTCATTGTCCACATAGAAGGCAAATGTCAAACTTACATACATTTAATGAACAGACTCTGGTAAAGGAACTGAGCTCTGTCCAACCATACTCTAATCATAAAAAAGACTTTAAAACATTCATAAGGAAAGGCAAGTTATTTCTGAGAGTTACTGTCTGTGGGCAAAAATATCACAATTAAAGAGCCTCGAGAGGATAGAAAGAGGCGAATGGAAAGGAGGCCACGCTCAGCTGTGGGAGAGCCCGCAGACTGAAAGCTGCTATCTCAAGTAGAGAATAAATGAATTTCATTCCCAATCCAATGGAGCAGAGTCCTTATAAACCTTCCCAGCAGGAATGTCACTTCTTCATCCAGCTGTGACCTTCCCAGGGAGAAGGACACAGGGCCCGAGAGGAGGCTGCCTCTCAGACAGCTCTACTCCCTCGAGCTCCAGACGGCCACTGCTGGCATGCAAGCCCATGGAAGGGGGAGCACCTGCGACACCTTGTAACCCCAATAATTGTTAGGAAACCTAGCCCAGTGTGTTTCAAAGGCCATGGAGGACAAACCCACAGTCAGCCTCATTCTCAACAGGCAAAAACTACAAGCATTTCCCTTAAAATCAGGAACAAGACAGGGATGTCTGCTTTCACCTCTCTTATTCAACATAGTACTGGAGGTCCTAGCCACAGCAATCAGACAAGAAGAAATAAAAGTCATCCAAATTGGAAAGGAAGATGTAAATTTCATACCATTTGCAGACAACATGATACTGTGTATACAGAACCCTAAAGATTTCACTAAAAAGTGACCAGAACTAATAGATGAACTCACTAAAGTAGCAGGATTCTAAACTAATACTCAGAAATAAGTTGCATTTTTATATACCAGCAATGAACTAGCAGAAAGGAAAATGGAGGAAACAATACCTTTACAATTGCATCGAAAAATACCTAGAAATAAATTTAACCAAGAAGGTAAAAGATCTGTACTCAGAAAATTATGAGACACTGAAGAAGGAGATTGAAATATAAGTAAATAGAAGCATGTATTGAGCTCATGGATAGGAAGAACTAACATTGTTAAAATGTTCATGCTACTGAAAGCGATGTAGACTTACTGCAATTGCTGTCAAAATACCACTGGCATATTTCACAGATCTAGAACTAATAATTCAAAAATTTATATGGAATCACAACAAGCCCTGAACAGCCTCAGCAATACTGAGAAGGAGGAACAAAGTTCGAGGATTGTCCAAATCATGCTACCTGATATCAAATTATACTACAAGGCTATTGTAATTAAAACAGCCTGGTACTGGCATAAAAACAGACACAAAGGTCATTGGAATAGAATGGAAAGCCCAGTAATAAATCCACGTTCATATGGTCAATTAACATTTGATAAAGCATACAAGAACATATAATGGGGTAAAGACATTTTATTCAATAAATGGTGCTGGGAAATTTGGACAGACACATCCAAAAAATGAAAATAGACCATATTCTTACACCATATATAAGAATAAATGGAAAGTAAAGACTTAAATGTAAGACTAGAAACCTACAACTCCTAGAAGAACACATAGGCAGTAAAATATCAGATGATTCTCATAGCAATATTTTTTCTGATATATTTCCCAGGGCAAGGGAAACAAAAGAGAAATCAACAAACGGAACGACATCAAACTAAAACGTTTTTGCACAGCAAAGGAAACCATCAGCAAAATGAACAATGTACTGAAGGAGAGAGCATATTTGCCAATGATATATCTGATAAGGGGTCAATATGCAAAATTTATAAAGAATTCAGACAACTCAACACCTAAAAAACAAACAATCCAATTAAAAAATGGGCAAAGGACCTGAATAGACACTTCTCCAAGAGGGCACACAGATGGCCCATAGACGTGAAAAGATGCTCAATGTTGCTAATCATCACAGAAATGCAGATTATATGAAGTATCAGCTCACGCCTGTCAGAACGGCTACCCTCCTGGAACCCACAAACAAGAGCTGGTGAGGACGTGGAGAAAAGGGACCTTGTGCCTTGTTGGTGGGAATGCAGACTGGGGTAGCCACTGTGGAGAACCTACAGAGTTTCCTCAAAAATTAAAAAAATGGAACTGCCTTATGACCCAGCAATTCCACCTTTGGGAATCGATGTGAAAAACCCAAACACTAAGTCAAAAGAACATGTGCACCCCTGTGTTCATTGCAGTGTTATGTACAACAGCCCAGATGGGGAAGCAGCCCGCGTGCCCATGAGGAGGTGAGTGGGTAAAACAGCTGAGGCACGTTTACACAATGAAATACTACTTAGCCATAAAAAAGTGCTATCTTACCTCTTGTGGCAGCGTGGATGGGCCTAGAGGGCGTTATGCTCAGTGAAGTGAGCCAGTCAGAGAAAGACAAATACCCTATGATCTCACTCATATGTGGAACCTAGTGAAGAAAATACTCTAACAAATAAAAACAGACTCGTGGATACAGAGAACAGACTGACAGCTGTCAGAGGGGCGGGGTTTGAGGGGCCAGCTGAAACAGGTGCAGGGGTTAAGGAATAAAAGAGAAACTCACACAGACAGACGACAGCACGGTGACGGCCGGAGGGAAAGCTAGGGGGAGGCAGGAGAGGGTAAAGTGGGGTAAACGGTGACGAAAAGACACCTGACTTTGAGTGGTGAGCACACAATGCAAGACACAGATGATGCATCATAGGACTGTACGCCTGAAACCTAAATGATGTTATTAACCGATGTCACCCCAATACATTCAATAAATAGTTTTGAAAACACTGCCTAGGGTTGTAGTGAAAATTAAATAAAATAATGTGCTTGGCCTAAAAAATAATTGGAACAGACTGACCGAAAGTGTAGGGACTGGAGCTTGCCCGAGGGGCGGGGCGGGGCGGGGCGGGGCGGAAGAACCGAAAGGCCCGCGCAGATCGGCAGTGACAGAGTGGTCACGGAGCCGCAGAGTGCAGCCCAGGGAACAGAGTCGGCAATACTGTGACAACTGTGTGTGGCGCCAGTTGGGGCCTGGGAATGGTGCGCAGAACTCTGTGTAACGCGAATGATTGCCTAACCCCTGAGCTGTCCGCCTGAAACCAATACAGAAATAAAATGTCAAAAACCTGCCCTTTCCTGAGGATTCCAGATTGCAAGTCCATCTGTTGGGACCTAGTGTTAATGTTCACACCTGGGCATTGGGGAGGGCAGATGCCGCAGTGGCCAAACGCACAGCTGACTCGCTGGTACGGAAAGGGCCAAGCCCTAATTTGATATGGGAGACAGTTGAGCCCAAAGTAGGCAAGTGATTCATTCTATGCCACGAGATTAATCATGCCTTAAAATGCAGGTCTTCAGAGCGTGTGGCCCTGCCTCACACGGCCTGCCACGCTTTTCCCGTAAACAGATTAGCGTAGCAGAGGCACTTCTGCACCCAGACGCTGCACTGGCTGACATTTGAAGGGACATAAAGAACATTTAAATAATAAAATGCTACTGAAGCCCTCAGCAATGGGTTTTATTTACACTAGAGCAATGGCCCGTAAAAGACAACCTCTTTCTGCTGCACTTTATTGCTAACTCTATTAGAGCCTCTTTCCTGCCCTGGGCAATAATCTTTCTTCATGCTATTTTCCTGTACTTGACTGCTATTTCATTGAGGGTCTGTCTGCTAATTTATGCACCCCTGATGCCTAACACAAGTGCATAGGCGTTCAACGTGTGTGGTGCATGAATGAGTTAGTGGATACCTGCATGCATGCATAAAAGGTTTGAGAAACGAAGGGGGAGAGAGAGATAGATATTGGTTGCCAGACCGGGAATTGAACCTGCAACCTTAGTCTGTGCCCACTGACCCCCAACATTTTGCTAGAAGGGACGACGCTCTCATTGGCTGAGCCACCTGGCCAAGACTGAGGGGCTGTTTTATGGTAGAATTTGAGAAAAATAAAAGGATGTAGAAATATTACGTCTCATGTCACCCCATTGCATACTCACATGCACGCACACGCACCCACATAAGGGGGGAAAGAGTCTGCTTTAAATTTCACCAGTACGTTCACAGTAGTTTTTTACTTCCTTATTTTATTATTTACTGCCTTTTTTCATGTTGTACGATGTACATGCACGTCACTTTTGTAATCAGAACCACTATTTTAGAAAGTGACAATTTAAACACTAATATTTTTTTCTGTGGTATTCGTTTGTTTTCCTCTGTTTCCTAGTTTCCCACATGAAATATTCTTTTCAGTGGAACGAGATGGGAAGAGTTTGTTTTGAGCCAAGAACGCGCATATTAAAGTAATCGAGAGCACGCAGTTTTCAAAAGCTATTGCTGTTATTTCAGCAATTTATCTACCTTGCTCTTGTAAGCAGTTTTTTAAAAAAGACTCAAATTAATGACCTTTTCTAATGAAACACGTGCAGAGGGAGTCACAGGTAATGAAGGTGTTATGTAAGCCCATTATCTGCAATAAATCCAAAAAAAAGTGCATTCTATCAAGTAGCAATTTTCCCAATCAGCTTCTTATTTTCCTGAGCCACCGTCCTTTGAGTCCTAATCAAGGAGGCGGCTCTGTGGAAAGAGCCGTGTTCCGCTGAAACTCAGTGGGTAACAAAAGTACAAGGACCGAATGTGCTTTTAGCTCCTGGTTGCATGGTGTGCTTTCCCTGTTTTGTAGGCATGTTCTCCAATTGAATGCAAATTCTTGTCCTTTCCCCCAGAAATAAATGCTATTAAATGCCCTGTTTTTCTCTCGTATGTGAGAAACTTTATACCCCACCCCCGGCTGTATTTGCTTCAAAATTAAACATCTACACTGTAAGCTAGAGAGATAGACCCCAAATAGCCAAAGTTGTCAGCTTGGAGCAAGTGAAACGTGCAGCAACTATTTGTGATGACCAGTGGCTTCCTTTCCCTGTGATGGGCACCGCGACGCTCCATGGGTCCCCGCTGTACCTGGCTGTTTTAATTTCAGGTCTAAATCAATGCCTACAAGTGATCACACGCCCTCACAATCCCAATGAAAACGAGACTCTGAGCACTTCCTGAATTTTAATCCTTTCTGATTTAGGATGGCTTTATCCAATTGTAGTCATAGAGGTGGAGTGCACAGCTGCATTGGTAAAAGACTCTTGTCTGGCCATCCTCTATTTCAGATTGAAGGAAAACTGTCTAAGAATTGCTGGAGCCCTTGAAAACGTCTTGGGATTTTTTTTTTTAGAGGGTATGAAGTTACATTAATCTAGGTGTTTGTTGAATTAATATGTAGAGAAAATCAGAGGAGAGCAGAATGAGAAACTGATCGTAAATTAGAAATCATTATTTTTATTCTTTTGAAATCCTCATCGAATCCTCAGAAATAAGTGTAATGGGACGTGTCCCCCGGAAGAAGACCAGCTAGGACTAAAGATGCAACATGCAGTCCAGGTCTGAAACCGCTGTGCTCACCCGTCTCTCTGAGATGACGCCGACCAGGAAGGGCAGCCTGAAGGGTAATAAGCTGGTTAGAAAGCACCCTACCCTGAGCAATAAGACTTTGTCCTACAACACCATATTGTTTATACCGCTCATTCCGAAGAACGTTAAAATGAATGAATTAAGTAAGACTTAAAAACAAACAAACAAACAGCCCTGACTGGTCTGGCAAAGCAAAAGCTGGTGGTGGAGCCTGGCCAGGGCAGGTGCCTGGGTTGCAGATATGGTCCCCATTCGGGGAGGCAACTGCGCAACGTTTGTCTCCCCCTCTCTTTCTCCCTCCCTTCCCCTCTCTCTAAAAATAAATTAATTAAATTTTTTTTTGTATATGGCCACTCTAAGAGCTTTACAAAGGTGAATTCTTTTAATTCTTCTCCCTCTGTATTACAGGTGAGGAAACCAAGGCTGGGAATTCAAGTGTAAGTTAGAAACTGGGGAGCTGGGATTCGAAACCAGACCACCCAGCTCCGGAGGCTGGTTCCGCAGTTGTGGGACCACGTGACCCCCTTTGCACAACCTCAGGGAGCCAGCGGTGCCGCCGAGGCGGTCAGAAGCTGACAGGTGGGTCTCTACCACAGACTTCTGCTTCTGTCTCATACACTTGAGTCCTGTTGGAAACCACCCTAAAAGAGAGGCACGTAGGGTGCATTTTACAAGGACACCCACACTTGGGTGAGTTCCCAAGCCCTGCAGGGTCTGAGGGTCAACCTCTGAGTCAGCCTCTCAAGCCTGCCCTTGGGCCATGGGTGGACGCTGAGACACGCAGTTAGCAAAGCCCCCACCGCTGCCCGGAGGGCCCGGAGGGACTCATGATGCCTTTTATGATGTGTTCTCTGTCTTTACAGTTGTTTTTGTAACTTTTTATAGTGGGATGGTTGAGGTATTTAAGGTCAGGCCAAGGGCGCGAAGTTGGAAGACAGCTGCATTTGCCCGCTCCGAAGGCGAACGTCAAGCACGGTCTGGGGCCTGCACTGTGTCTCCCAGGGAAGCCGACTGAGTCGGCGGCAGGGACGGAGCATGGCGTGACACTGGGTGCCACCTCCTTTCAGGTCCCCTCCAAGGTTTTCCTTTCCACCCCTGGGTTTCTTTTAGGTTTTGGCGTACTTCCCAGGACTCACGTTTCAGCTGTGTGCAGAACGGCCTTAATCTAGTGATTTCAAAGAAAATGTACTTTCTATTTATGATGTGGATTGAAATACTTAGATACAGGCTAGCTGCAGACACGGGCCAAGGTTCCACGTGAGGCTTGACCTTAATCGATGGCTTTCTGTAACAGCCAGGCCTGAAAGTGGATCCTTTGTCACTGTAAAGGCGGAGCGGGGCCCACTGCGGCTCTGATTGCTCCCTGAGTGACTGTTAATTTTGTCAGGAAAAAAAAAGTGGCGATTTAAAAATAGCCTCTTTTGTAATTGCATCTCAACAGAACTGCAGACTTACATGTTCACAGATGCAGTATTTTTTCCTGTCACCAGAGTTTTTAAATAAAGCACTGCTTTATTACCCTCCCCTGACTAAATGATTTCTTTCATTTCATTAATGTTTCTCTTATAGTGCCTAATTCATTTCTAAAGGGTGAATTACCCATTGGTGTTTGTTCCTATCAAGTACAGCCCACAAGAATGTCTATAATTTTGAATCAGTGCTACGTTGTCCACGCTGGTGTTTCTGAAGGCCAATTCTCAAGAATATTCAACCATTTCGGATGGTAAAAATACAGTGTTCTATGATTACAGATGATGGCCCCTTGATAAAGCACAAATACATGAGGGATCAAAATACTGTGCCTTCAAACTAGGGTTTACAGGCAAGATCAAGAGGTTATCACAGAATTCGATATTGGGCTTGCAAAATTGGCAATGTGAGGAAATATCACGTCAGGCGTGCTTAGGGCAGGTTGAAGAGGAAAGTGGGACACCTCTTTAGCTCAGAGTGCCAGTATTTCCACCAGGCACCGAGGGGAGGGTCCTGGGAGGCAGCCGCGTAGCCACGTAAGCTTTCAACGAGGCACGGCTGCAGCGAAAGCTAAAGCGCAAAGACCGGTAGCTCTTTCTTTCACGTGATTTACTGTCCTCCAGGGAGCACCACTTACCACAGGCAAGGAAAGATCGGGACCGCCCCACATTGGTTAAGCCACAGAGCAGCTGTTGAAAATCTTAAAATGCAGTGGTTACCATAGCCCTCTGCTGGGTAGCCCTCTTCCTGGACTTCCTGGAAGTCTATTTCCTTTGCCAGGTTGGGGAAGTTCTCCTTCATAATTTTTTCAAATAAGTTTTCAATTTCTTGCTCTTCCTCTTTTCCTTCTGGCATCCCTGTGATTCAGATGTTGGAACCTTTAAAGACGTCCTGGAGGTTCCTAAGCCTCCCATTTTTTTGAATTCTTGTTTCTTCATTCTGTTGTGATTGAATGTTTCTTTCTTCCTTCTGGTCCACATTGTTGATCTGAGTCCCAGTTTCCTTCCCATCACTGTTGGTTCCCTGAACATTTTCCTTTATTTCACTTTTCATAGCCTTCACTTTTTCCTCTATTTTGTGTCCATATTCAACCAATTCTGTGACCATCCTGATTACCAGTGTTTTGAACTCTGCATTACCAGGCTGGCTCTCTCTTCATCGCTTAGTTGTATTTTTTCTGGAGATTTGATCTGTTCTTTCGTTTGGGTCATATTTTTTTGTCTTGGTGCACCTGTTATGTAGTAAGGGGTGGAGCCTTAGGTGTTCACCAGGGTGGGGCAACCCATGTTGCTCAGTTTGATGCTGTACATGGGGGAGGGGTCCAAGAGGGAACATTGCACCTTGCCGGGCTCTCTGCCGTCTTTCAGTCACTTTCCCCTGGTACCCAAAAGCAAACTGGGCCCTTCTGGTGCTGATTCCTGGGTGGGTGGTCTGTATATGTTCTAGGACCCCGTGAGTCTCTTCAATGAACTCTCCTTTGAGGCAGGGAGTTTCTCCCGATGCTGCCACAACCCCCGCAGGTGTTTTCAGTCAGAGGTTTGAGGCTTTATTTCCCTGAGCTGGAACCCTGGGTTGTGGGTCTGTCTCCTCCCCAGTTGTTCCTCCTGGTTTATCCGAACTCAAACGTGGGACCCCTGCTCTGCCAGCCGCTGCCTTGCTGCGAGTCCTCTCTGCCCCTCCTACCAGTCTGGGTGAGTGTTTCTTCTTTAACTCCTTGGTTGTCAGACTTCCGTACAGTTCAATTTTCTGGCAGTTCTGGTTGTTTTTTGTTTTTAAATTTGTTGTTGTCCTTCTGGTTGTGGGAGGAGGCACAGTGTGTCTACCTATGCCTCCGTCTTGGCCAGAAGTCTGCCAAATTGTTTGTATTAGTCTTTTAGATTTTTTTCTTTCTTCTACTATTCTCTGCTGGTAGATACTCAGTAATTACTGCTCACTGCTGACCAAGACCAGCACCCAACAGGACCCCCCCACTCATGTCTGACCTTTAGCATCTGCACTTCTCTGGGACAGAAAAGCACATAACTGAGGTTGTAAAATCATCAGCTGGCCTAAGTCTTTCCTAGGGGGTAAATAATACGAACCACAGGATGTTAATTTTGCCTGTGTCTCAGTGGTCCTTTTTATTACTTTGAGGACTTTGGGGGGGGGGGTTCCAGGAGGCTGAGTTGAAAGGAAGCCTGTGACAGTAGTGTCTCCTACTCAGACAGAATGCTGTTTATGTCACTGGGGAGGCACAGGGTCGAGCAGCAGGAACAGATTCTTGAAGACCCATCTGAAACCACTGATTCTTAGGAGTGGAAGTATAAAGATGAGCACAGTTATTAGTGAATGCACCTGGCAAGATAAAAATCAAAACACTCCTGAGGGGCGAAACCCAACAGTTCCAGGCCCGTCACATACAAAAGAGCTAAGAATCCTTTGGAGAAATTAAATAGAAACCCCAACTTGTAAATAAACTATACCACGATTCTCAAAACGGGAAACCCGCACCAAAGCATAACGTGCAAGCAAACTAAGCTCGGAAGTGTTAAGCACAGCTCTTTGAGATTCGTGTTTCCCAAAACAAGACCAGAGATAAACTTTGAATGGAGACCCGTGTTCCAAAGCTAAGCCCACCTCTGGCTGTTCAACTCACCCTGTTCTCACCTTCTGTCCCTACACCACACTCAACCAATGTCCACTTTACGAGAACCCACCACTGACCCCACCCACCAAGCCCTCACAGTGCCCATTTCTAAGTTCCGCTTGTGAGACGCGCTAGGACCTCATCAAGGTTGTGAATTCTGGGCTCTGTGATCCAAGGTTGCTCCAGGGGGAGCCTGTAGGACATTTGAGTCTTCATTCCTTTACCCATTTATTCCACTCTGTTGGGGTAAATACTGGAAAACATGCCATGGACGGGGCCCTACGGAGTTCGTAAATGACACCCACAAGCGGTTTCATTGATGTAGTGGGAAAACAGCCCAGTATGGGCTCAGGAGAGAACGGAAGGAAGATGAAGAATTTGGGGCAGCGACTGTGACTATTTTTAAAAATGGTGCCATGAGGTGAAGCAGAAAAACAGAACAGAAGCTGGAGGGAGGCGGTGCCCAGCAGGTCAGTAGGATGCCAGCAACAGTGGGAAGAGGATAGAGCGACGGTGCAGGGCAGTCAGGGGGGATTTCAGGGTCCCAGAACAGAGAGGCCGAGAGAAGACAGGGTCTGATGCCGAAGGACCCGACCTTACGTGGGAGTGTGCCTTGTCAATAGAGTGCGCGATTTCAAGCGCAAACAGGTGGGTTGTTTCTGTGGCAAGATGAGACAGTTTTCCTTGATTTTTTTTTTTCTGGCTTGTCAGATAGAAACATTTGTGAAAAGAAAGAAATAGAGGGAAAATAATTAGAGACAGTGGAAATGTTGGTGTTCAACTTTGGAAGTTTATTTTTTAAAGATTTTATTTATTTTTAGAGAGGGGAAGGGAGGGAGAAAGAAAGAGAGAGAAACATCCATGCATGGTTGCCTCTCTCGCGCCCCCTACTGGGGACCTGGCCTGCAACCCAGGCCTGTGCCCTGACTGGGAATTGAACTGGCGACCCTTTGGTTTATAAGCCAGTGCTCAACCACTGAGCCGCACCAGCCAGGGCCAACTTTGGAGGTTTAGATTCAAGTGCCTCCTGTAATACCCAGTAGATGCGTGACCATTTCATCTTTCTAAGTTTTCATTCCTCTCTCCATGGAATGGGAATAATACTCTCTTTCTCCTCACCATCCGCCACGGTGCACACCACCCCGCCTCCTGTAACGTGTTGTGCGTTCTCTTCTGCTCCGCTTGCCACCCAGTGTTCTGGTTGTGTCTGAGCATGTCTAGCTTTTCTCATGACTGAAGACTTCACACCCTCTGAGCGCAAGCTTGGATTATAACCTTTTAAAAATTCTGAGCACTAACACATTGGCTCCTAGCTGATATCTGATAGAGACTGATTGATCACTATTACCCAAACGTATAAAACACGGTCAGGCGGGTGCCATTCAGATCCCCTTCTGTGCAGGATCACAGACAAGCCTCACAACACATCCGTTAAATAACGGTGATGAGGACCCGCATTTTAGAGGTGAGGGGACCGGTGCAGGGAGTGGCAGAGCCAGGATGACGGCTGGGAGTCTGATTCCAAAAGCTGAGCTCCGCCCAGCGCCTTGGAACCTCAGTCACTTTACATGCCGTGGATGAAGAACTTCATGCTGTGTGACGTGGGGCTTTTCGATAAAATAGGAGGGGACCTAACGTCGGCTTCCGTGTGAATGTCAGTGGATTTAGTACTGATTTAGCCGACAGCTCAAAGGATCCACGGAAGGTAGGACCGAGTTTGTTGTAATTGCCACGGCGAAACGGCAAAGGTGATCACATCCTCCGTGTTCTTAGCAGCCACGAAGCAAGGATTTATAACAGTTGATACAGCTCACCAAGAATTGGCTGTGTGGCGGGCACCGAGCTAAGTACTTCAAATATATTATTTAATTCTCACAAAGGTTTGATGGTTTTGCATTTTTCCCGTTTGGGGATGAGCAGAGCTGGTACCTGGTGGAGCACGAGTTACAACGTGGCTGTGCCGAGTCCAAACCCTACGCCCTTCACATCTTTGCTCCAGTGAGCGGGGCCAGAGGGCCGGGGCTGGCAGGGCCAGTGCAGGGGACAGGGGAACAGACAGAGCACTCCCAGGTAAGTCCTGCAGAGCGCTCCTTGTGACTCAGCCACTTGTCATTGGAAACAAAAGTCGTGACAGTAGTGGCTCCCTCATCGGGTTGTCACGACATGTAAATGAGTTGATAGAACCGAAGTTGGAAATAAATATGAGGTGTCGCTGCTGTTGATGTCGTGTCTTAGGCTGTCTACGTGCATTGATGTTTCTACGGCTGCTGTTACTCCGCCATGGGTGTTAGGGTCCCCGGGAATCTCTGTAGCTCAGGAACAAGAGAAAACCTAATACAGCAGTGACCACAGGCGCTTCCGAGTCGGCTACAAGTGAAGTGGAAACTAACTAATAGTAAAAACCTAACCTGGTGCTTTTCCCAAAGCTGTCTGAAGCACAGGATTAAATCAAGATTTAAGAATTGCATTGTTCATGTTGTAGAACAAGTCCTTAAATTATTGTTTTATTACTATAGGCATTTATAAATTGTTTTATTTATTTCTATATATTTATATTCCTCTCTGTCTCTCATCTTTGCAAAACATCCCAAGGATAAAGAGTAAGGGCATCAAATCCCTTGGCTTGTCTTATTTTACAAGAATGTGTTATGCTGTTATGTTTCAGGCATTTTTATTCTCGTGATGTTTCATACATAAAGTATCTCTTATGTTTATTATCTAAAAAGTGTTCCTTACAAGCTTTACTAACACACTGCAGTTTAAGGCTTGTGACAATATTGTGGAGATGTGACGGCGAGTTGTGAAACTGGACATAAAATGGGTATAATTGCAGGATACAGTGTTTCTTCCCCATAGTCTGACAATCCCTCAAAATTGCCAGTTAAGCGCCCCAGCCCTTCCCCGCCGAGAAGTCACGGACTTAGTGCCCAGCACGTCTGTCCCTGCCTTTTCTGCCCTATTCTAAAGCTGATATTCCAGTCCTTGATGATCCTGAAAAAAAAACACACACCACAAACAGAAAATGATAGTGTTTTCAACTGTAGAAATGGAATGGGAAGTACGTTATTTTTTTGTTGTCGACACTATTACAGAGGTCCCTCTTCTTCCCCCACCTTTGCCTCCCCACACTGAGCCCCCACCCCCCAGAAAATAAGGTTTGAGAGCATTTCCATTCGCAGAGGTGGGCAGGCTGTGTCACTCAGGGACCTGGGCCGAGGGCAGCTCTGACTGGCCCCGTGGTTCCGGGATGGCTGTGGCAGGAAACGTGGACTGATGCTCACGGGCCGGGGGCATGTGGCTGGCCCGCCTGCTCTGACTCTGGTGAAAACCACCCAGCGACGAGGCCGGGTGAGCGGCTGCTGCTCCCGGCTCCAGAAGAGGTGGGAGGTGGTGTGCGAGGCTCCCGCGGCTCCCCCTCCAGTGCCCTGACCTGGCCCCGAGCGAACAGGCTGGCACCCGACCCGTGTGGCATCCAACCCCCTCTCCTCAATGCTGCTGACTCAGAACACTAAGGGGCATGGGCCAGTCTGTGGCTTTACCCCCACCCCGATTATGGGCCCCCCTGAAAAAAATCTTAGTGTTCTTCATGCATTTGTTGTAGCGGAAGTAAGTGTTTGAGGCTGTGATTTTAGTGTGGCTTCAGCAATGACTAAGAGTGAATCTCTCTGTCTTGTGAGCTTGGTACCTGCCAGGGGACACAGATGCAGCAAATACTTAGAACGAAGGGTCAAACAGCACCTGAGGTCAGACCTGGACTGTCACCTGTCACTCTGGTGCTCTCAGCATTTCTGTCCCAGCAAACCTCTCGTCCCCCCTTCTGATTTCTAATCACCCCTAAGCAGCTGACAGAGGGACACCATGTAAACATTTTTTTTTGTATTAAATCTATAGTTGGGGAGACTAGGAACGAAAGCCAGAGGGCTTTCCCACCCATAAATTAAAATATTCATTGCTTTCTTACTTTCCAATTTTAGAATAGGCAATATTTTCAATAAAATCCCTCCAGATAAGAGAAGAATTGCTGTTCTTGTTGAAATTCTTTCTATTCATTTACGCTTTGTCTGTGGAGGACAAAATTAGATTTGAGGGTTATCTAGTTTGTTGGAAGTGAACACCCAGCGCAGTTCTGAGTCCCAGACAAAAATATGTTCTACCTGCATTTTCCGACTTTATTTTCTGCGCTGAGAAAACGAGGCAAGCCAGAAATCTCTGATTTGCGCTGATTGTCCATACAGCCAGCACCTCATTTAATTCACCAGCTACTGCCATCAGAGAACATATTTCCATAGAAAGAGATTAAGCGAATCCTCTGAAGACATTTCTCAGTTGTTGCCCAGCTGCTCTGCCTTCTCAGTTAACGTGCTGTTCACAGTGAGGGAAATGGTTCGCGTTAGCGGTCCTCACTGGGTTAGAAATTAGTTCATCCTTTTTCCCTTCTGTGTGCTCTGTCCCCAGGCCGTCCGCACCTAGTGCCATGTTATGGTATCATGTTGTAAGCATGCTCATGTTTTATTTGGAAGGGCAAATTAGGATTTGCCCAAAATAAAAATAAAAAGCAAAAGGCCCGAGGCATTGCAGAAGACTTGCATTCTGATCAGGCAGCTTAGCAAGTCCCAGGCTCTCTGGGGTTCGTCACATCGAGGCCCCTCTTCGCTGCTTCGGCCACACGGTGTCCGATCTGCTCTGCGCTGTTGGACACCCGCCAAGCCCTCGCCTGTCTGACCAGAGCGGGGAAGCTGTGAACTGAGAATCTTCAAGGGGCAGATGGCCGCAGGCTCACAGAGACTTTGGCTCAGGGTCTGAGCCCCTCTCCCACGCTCATGTCATGCAGCAGGTGGACAGGGTGGGCCTGGGTGACCTCAGTGCAGCCACTACTGAACGTTTCTGAGGGACGGTGGCACTGTGCTGTGCTCGTGACATTTGAAATAAGTTTTCAATGACAGCAGTGGTGAGGAGTTAGAAAGAGCAGGGAGTGGTAGCGAAGAAAACCTGGGAATATAACGCCATTCACACTGACCCGACTTGTGACGGAACTTGGAGTGGGAGGTTCTTGGGCCTCAATGCCCTGGAGACGGACCCCGAGTTCACTCCAAGACCAGGCAGAGAGAGTTCATTGAGAAGAGCTTGTACCCAAGGGGGTCGACCAGAAAGGAGAGAAGGGAGCCTCCCGAGGGGCCCCCATGGATGGCTCATAGAGGGGCCTTGGGGTGGGTGCAGGGGTTGGGAATGAAGGTGAGGTCCGTTGTCCTACAACTGGCATCTGGAGGCGGTTGATCCCAGGGTGGTCACAGGATGCTTTCCACAGTCAGGAGACCACCCAAAGGGCCTGTGAAATGAAGCTTGTGCAAGTTACCATTCACTTGACAAGACTGAGGCAGGGTAGGAGAAGTTAGGGGACAGTCCCGACAAGTGGAATGAGGAAGTCGTGACTGACTTCATTCGGACACCACCGGCTGACGAGGTGTTAGGTCCTCTCCACACCTTTTGGGGACACTCCCTTGCTCACAACAGAAAGTAACCACACAGGACGGTCTGGAATGAAAACTTCTTAACTCAAAGCAAGTCATGGTGGGTAGTCATGTCCTCCGTCAGTGTCTTTCTTGACAAAGATCAGTCTGTGACTTAAATGAACTTGTCTGGAAAGTTTTCTCCCTTTCTGTCCCTTTTTAGTCTTGTCCTATGATTTCACCCCTTTTTTTGGTGGATGTTCTTCCAAGATACTTTTAATGAATGCACTGTTATTGATAAGCATTTCAGAGGTAAAATGGGAATGTTTACATCAGGGATCATTTACCAAATAGTAATTCATTCACAATATTTTGATTCCCAAATAATTGTGGGGTGTTTTTTCTTTTTTTTTTCTTTGCATATTTACAGTTTGAGAACTACTTCCTTGGGGAACAATGTGGGAAAAAATAGGAGCTGAGCATACCTATCTCATTAGCTTGTTCTCATCAGATTATACGAGTCTGCTTAAGGAGCAAATATATCACAAGTCATTTTGTTTGTGTATTCATTTTGTTTTTCTCCAAACTGAGAACCACTTTTATTGTCTGGTTTGTACAAATCCTCATAAGTCCAAATGCCAAGCCTTACGCCTGAAATATAGGATACAATCTCCAGGTATGAGTTATCCGAGGAGCCAGATAAATTGGTGTTAGCCTTCCTTATAGTCTTCTGTGATGATTTTTAATTTTCTTTCTTTTAATTAGTTAATATTGACTACTTAGTAAATGTTTAGAGCACTGTCATGCTTCATGGAGTATGTAAAATAATTTTTCTTTATTTCATACAAATATTTTTGAACTTTGTGTTCATTACGCTCCCTCAGGACTTCTGTAGTAGACTCACTGAATGCAAATTGCTTCTCTTGAGTTGTATGCTTAAACATTTTTATGTTTTTTTCATCCTTGTTGAGTGACATCACCAAGAGCCTGACCATTAGCTTGTTTTTTATAGAACTGCATTTTTAAAGCCATTTTTTAAAGTGAGGTTCAGTCTCTCAATCTGATGGCTTCCTGTCTTTCTCTCATAAGATGACACATCGCTCCATTTGACAATCACACACCTAAAAATTTTTTCTGTGTTTATTTCTCCTCACTTGCAGGAGAAAAATTATCATTAAGCCAAGCTCACAATTAATTAAATGTTCTCCTTCTAGTGAAATGACCTTTCCAACTGGTGAGCAAATTTTTTTTTTTGTCTCAGAAAAGCCTGATACTCTCGTTCTCCAAGTTAATTATAGTCCGCAGCAGGGAAACGCCATTCCAGGTTTCCATTGGGATCATCAGTCTGCGTACAGATCCATTACTTACTGCTCCCAAGTCCCTTCCCAGTGAATCTGCGTCACAGTCCTTCCAGACGAAGGAATTGCGACCTGGAATCGGCGAGCCCACGAGCAGGCACATCCTCCTTGAACCCAGCACCCCTGGAAGACCAGTGCCTTATTGATCAAGACATATTGCAGAGGTGTCGCAGGGAAGGAGAGAGAGAAGCACCGATCACTTCATTCAAGCCTTCCTCTCTCATTCATCCTGACTGCTTGTCTCTGACACCTGCTTTTGAGGCCAACCCCTGCTGTAGAAGCAGCTGTCAGCTCCAGAAATTTCCTGTAAACTCACCTCGCCATCTTCCCCTTGTTTAATTAGCACTGGGGGAAAACTGTTTGTTTGTTCTTCACGTTTCAGAGCTGAACTCTGGCCCTGGTCGGTGTGGCTCAGGTGGTTGGAGCATCGTCTCATAAGCGAAACGTTGCGGGTTCGATCCCTGGTTGGGGCGCGTACAAGAAGCGCTCAATCATGCTTCTCTCTCACATCCGTGTTTCTCTCTCTCCTTCTCACTCTAAAAGCAGTAAAACATGTTCTTGATAAGGATTAAGGAAAAAGTTGAAGCTGAACTCTAAGAACAAACAGGCTCTTCTTCACTTCCTCAGAGAGGCCTCTCAGACCTTGGACCCACCGCAGGAGCCCCCAGTCCCCGGGCCTTCCTAGCTCTTATCATTTCAAAGAATGATTTCACACCTGTGTTTACCTGCCTATTTCTGTCCATGCCGTGGGAAAGGAAGTTCAGTGGAAGGGAGGTTCGGTCTGCTTTGTTCAACATGGGACTCTGGTTCCAGGGTAGCCCGTGGTGCCATTAGATCCTCCACAAAGATCCGTGAAGTGCATTCTTGTCGTCTCCCCACACAGGACCATAGGTTGGAGAGTTTTCCATCTAACTTGAAAAAATGCCATTCATCTTCTGTCTTGCTAAAATATAAATGATACAGTTGTCCTTTATTATTTCTTTTGCAAAGAAGCACTAGATTCCCGCGTCTGTTGCCCCTGTATTTCTTTCATTTTGGTTCACTTTCTTCATCACTGTCTCTTCCCAGAAATGAGCAAATTTCATTCTGCGATGCTGTTTATGTTTAATCTGACTCCAATAGGTCCAGGCCTCACTGTTTAATTTAGTTTCTTTCTTTTTTTTCCCCCTAAAAGAATAGACTGTTTGCTTGATCAAATACTGATAATGTCAAGCTGTGACTCCCTTTTTGTCTGAGCTCCCTGAGCAGTCACTGGGTCCATGGCAGTAACTTAAATGTTACAGCTGAAGCTAAAAATGGCCATTTAATTGACTTTTGGGGCTTTGGGCTGGGAGGCCTGTCCCTGGAGATGCAACTGTGTCTCCTGCTCTGAGGTAGGAGTCTGACTAAGGTCGGGTGGAACACAGCCCCGCTTCTATTTTTACTCTTCAACATTTCACAACTTTCCCCCATAGTTTCGCTGATTTCTTTTTAATTATATTCCTACTTCAGCATTTTTGTTCATAGAAATTCTCCGGAACTTACGATGGGGTTATGTCATGATGATACTCTTACAGGTTGAAAATATCATCAAGTTGAAAATGCGTTGAGTCCACCTAATCCAACGAACACCACAGCGTAGCCTGGTCTACCCCACATGTTCTCGGACACTTACATTTGCCCGCAGTGGGGCAAACCCGTCGGACGCAAGGCCTGCTTCACGCTAAGATGTTGGCTAGCTCACGTCATTTATCACGCACACTTCTTTTGTGCCATCGTAAAGTTAAAAAACCGTGAATTGAACCAGGGAGGGTCGAGACTGCCTGTATTTGAAGTGGTCTTGTCTTTCACTACGTGTTCGGCATCGATGTGATTTTGCACATGAATACCATAAATTGCTGTAAATCAGCTGTGTATCTTACTAATTCATTGAATCCTCTTTTTAAATAGTTCTTAGGAGCTCAATTTTTTGATTGTTTCTTATACAGCTAAAATATGTTGCCTTCTCATTTTTGTGTTCTATGCTTTGCATCCTTTCCTCGGCTGGAAGAGCGCCTACCACACAGGCTTGGGTGCTGAGGGAACACTCTCACCCGGCGACAGTGGGCGCTAGAGAGCTGTGTGCGGTTGTTACTCACCTTGCCACTTGCTTCTGCACTATCTCCAGTCAACTGCTGTATGGCCCAGGCCAGGACTCTACTTTATTCCCGGGAAACCCTCAGCGTCTCCTTAGAATTGTTTATGCAGTGCCTGCTGTGCGCCGGCCACTAGGGTGAACTCTTTGGACGTGTGTCCTAGTGAGCAGAAACGGCCTCCATGGAACCTGCAAGCTGGCAAAGCACGCCCAGAGGTGGGCGGATACCTGCTTTATTGATGTCTTCATCAGCCACGTTAGCGCGCCACGTTCTTAGTTAGTTCCTGGACCAATCCACGCATTTCTAGACACTTAAGAGATTTCTGTCCTTTCCTTCGCAAACCTCCTGCCGCCACACCTTGTTGTCCAGCAACACCCTTCTTATTTTTGTGCAGCGGGGGGTGAGGTTACGCAGGCTGCCTTTCGTTTTGGGGAGGGGGTACGGCCTCCAGCGTGGGTCAGGCCCGAAACGCCTCCTTGCCTGTGCAGAAGGGGACCCTTCTCTTGCGCACCGAGGTGCGGCAGAGGGGGTTTTGTCGTTTGACTCTTTAATGCCCAGGCGGTGTCAGGCGCTTTTGGTACGTGAACTACGCAGCTTCCACTGCTGCCTTGATGGACTAGTTGTCTTTGAAAACTAAATGCTAGGCTGTCTGCACAACCTCAAAATCGAGTACCCTCCCAGCCGCTCTCCCCTTCCCCACGGTCGGTGACTGTATTATTCTGCTCTTCATTTTATTTTTATCCCCACTCAAATATGGTTAAACCTAGATTTTTTCCTTTTTATTCAAGCACTTTACATAATAAAGAATGGTGGAAAATCATCTTTAGATCCATCACAGTAAGGTACCCC
Source organism: Macrotus californicus (assembly GCA_007922815.1). Taxonomy (NCBI): domain Eukaryota; kingdom Metazoa; phylum Chordata; class Mammalia; order Chiroptera; family Phyllostomidae; genus Macrotus; species Macrotus californicus. The sequence continues at coordinate 59,552 of VMDR010003734.1, forward strand.
TTATTTCTTAGGAACAGAATCTGACAGCTTTTTACGCAGAATTGGGGGAAGGAGCCAGAGTCAGAAAGATGGCGTTGGGCCCTGGGTGCTAATGGGGGCCCCCAGGCTCCCTGGGTCATGGAGCCTTGGGTGTCTGCCTTGTCTGCAAAGTGGGAGCGGACTATCGATACAGTTTCAAATGTCATACATGACGTGTGTACGGTGCGCGCAAGGTCACAAATGCAGGCCTCTGAGCCATTCCCGAGGACAACGCGGCCACGTGCTGGCAAAGGCAAGGAGGCCAGGTCCTCCTAGAGGCCTGGTGTGCACGTCCCTAATCTGAAACAAGTAAAGGTCTTTTTGTAAAAGCGGTTTCCTTCCTAGTCCAGCACTGGAACGTGAGTTTGTGTAAATCTGGCCGACTAGGCTTTTCAGCTATAGTTGCAGGAGAGAGAGGTTTGCTCTTTCTGTACCTTTTTCTCCAGCTGTAAAGATCGCTGAGCTGGGCATTAGGTGGCGACAGGTTCTGATGTTACCCACGGGCAGATGTTCAGAGCCCTGGATTTTATTACTAACAGGTAGTGTGACTTTGAAACACCCACCTCTTCTCTGTGTCTGAGTTTTGTCATCGTGGTTAGTAACAGTTCGGTTTTTTCCTCCTAGAAGTGTGTGTAATTTTTTCTAAGGCTTCGGGGCTTAGTACTGAGGGGAAAAATAATAAGACATGAAATCCTCTGTAGACAAGAAACTTAATACTGAGACAATTTATGTAGTTGTCCCATGAAGTAAGACACCATCATCACCACCCTCCTCATCACCTGCACTCTGGGAAGAATAACGCTGTGCAGATTGCAGATGACATAGAAAGCGTTTCATAAGCCCGCACTTACTAGCTATTGAGAGATTTTCAGTTTCAGTTATTGAAATAAGCTACCACCATTATTTCACATTTTACTGTCATTTTTAGGGTACATGTTTTCCCCTATGGAAGCTTGACTTAACCCATATTCTCTTCAACAACTCACTCTAAAGTATAGAATATTCATTTGTCATTGCCCAATGTGGACATTTTTTGATTCACCAAAATTCTATCCAGCCAGCTTTTAGAGGTTTCCTGGTCTTCCAGTTCAGTTCTCTTTGTGTACGTGTTTCACACACAAGTGATGTGATGTGAAATCACTCAGTCAGGAAATCATCCAGAACGATGAACTTGGGCACTGTGACCTTAGGGTCAGTCATGCCAGCCTTCTCCCTCGTTAACCCCGTTTTGGTTCACATCGTACACACTGACGTTGTACTTCGGTATTTACGGGGTGCTGACAGGGAGACACTGATGGGAGAGAAAACATTTAAACCCAGAGAGACCCTTGAATGGAAGGTGTACCCATTAGAACCTTGTGCCTGCGTCTCTTCCACTGTTCTTTGCTCCTTCCAGACCTTCAAATGGGAAAAGCAAAGCTCCTTCTTCAAATGTTACAGAAAAACTGGAAGGATGGCCAAGCGGAGGCACAGGGTCCTCAGAGGACACAGCATAGTCACTCAGCACCTTGCTTTATTGCAGCCATTAAACCATGAACAATAAGGTAATGTGACAGGTGAAATCCTGTCCCTGCCCATCACAGATGTCACTTCCTCTAGGTTCATAAAATAGACTGATGGTTGGTTTATTGTGTACACGCAGAGACACCTGGCCAATAACCCCGCCTTACTCACTCTGGGTAGTAAGCTCTAATAGAAACCATTAGTACCACTACACACACACACACACAAAAGCCCTAATTAAAAAAAAATAAATTCTATATTCTACATTAAATGTCACAAAATAATGTAGATTAGAATACAAAAGAAAATGAGGAAGCCAGGCTTTATTGAGAATCCTAAAAGTGGGTCTCCAGTGCTCATTTTCTTAAAGAGGATAAAAAACTGCAGAGCTGCCCGGCAGGGACTCAGTGGGAGCTTGTGCGCACCACATGGTTGTGGGTTCTGTTCCCGTTAGAGCGCAGAGCTCATGAGAGGCAACTGATCGGTGTCTCTCTCTCTCTCTCTCTCTCTCTCTCTCTCTCTCCCCCTTCTCTCTCTTAAAAAAAATCAACATATCCTTTGTTGTAGATAAAAAAAATAACTGCAAAGATTGCAAAAAAAACCCAGTAAAGTTTTTGGGAAGATGACATTGTAGGTTTGTCGATTTGAAAGGCCGGGCATGATTAAGGAAAAAGGAAAAGCAGGAAGATTATCCTGTGAGGGAAACGTGAAGACAGCCACTTGGGCAAGAGGGCTTCCCAGGAGTCTCGTTCCTGAGACAGATGATGACACCGCAGCACGAAGTGTCTTCACCGCGGCAGCCAGGGGCACTGTTGCCATGAGTCACTCATCCTTTGTCCTCCGTGGGCTCTGTATCTAGTTCAATGTCTGACTGCAAACTGAAAGTCTGGGTAGACTTTCCAGGTCAGTGAAGGACAATTAGACATTCCCTCCATCGTGCTAGTCACCTTAGGTTTTCCGGGAATGCTAGGAGACCAAGTTTTGTGTTCCCGTTTTACTAACAAATGACTGATGTGAAGACAGGATACCGTATTTTGCCGTGTATAATGTGCACCCATGTTTTTGGCCTGAACGTTCAGGGAAAAAAATCTTTCACTTTAATTTTTAGTTTGTTTGTTTGTTTATTTATTTATATTCAGATACTTGTTTTGTATTATAAAGAAATTTTAGCATTAATTTTGAACATATTGTGGTACAAGAAATTTTATGTAACAAATAATTACAAAACACAAGAACAGATGTAAAGTATTTCAAGTACTACCCATGTATAATGCACATCCTTATTTTTCCCTAAAAAATCTGGGTAACAAAAAGTGCACATCGTACATGGCAAAACACGGGCACGTCACTCCCCCAGCACCTCACTGTCCAGAGCTGCAGGAGCTGATGCCGGGGTGGTCTTCCCCTCTACCTACTCTTCCTCTCACCGCCTCTTCCTTCCGGGGTCAATCAGGACTTTAGTTTTTTAAGGGAGAGGCCCCCCACCTCAAGCTGGTTTCCAGATGACAAAATCTCAAATGCACCGAGTCACCTAGAGGACAGGCAGGTGTGAAGCTGCTCTCGGGTTCGGCTGCTTGTAGCAACGTGGTTGCTGTCTGTAGACTCCTCTTGCCGCATGCTAATTCCCAACTCCCCCCAACTCTGCCTGTCTCTTCTCCAGAGGTCACGGAGACCATTCCTCCTCCTGGTGAGTCAGAGCTTTTTCCACGAGTGGGGGGTGCCCCTCGCAGCAGCTCTTGGCTAACTGATCTAATCCCAAAGCTTCCCAGGACATGCAGACTGCTTCCCCTCCCGTTACGTGTCAATTCTAGGGAGCCAGTTGCCCAACCTGGGTCAACCATCCACCCCTGGGACCCATCTCTAAGACCAGGGGAGACGGGTCCCTCTCTGTGCTGGTAGTGGTGGGTTTGGGTGTCTAGAGCTTGTGAATGGGTGCAGTGGCTTCCATCGTAGGAAAACTGTAACTCGAGCGAGCACGGAGGGACCACTGCATCTAGCCCTTCACCTTAGTTAAATCACCAAAGCTAAAGACAGAAATTGTATTTAAAAAAATAATGATTAGATATAGTTCCCTAAGCCCAACAAAAGATGTTCTTGCTTTCCATGGGCACAACCAAATTATAGCAATTATCAAGAAAACGCAGTAAAAATGTGCCAGATAGCATCTCACTCTAGGAAAATGCTGTTTTGCTGAAACTCTGAGTGAGAAAATCTTTTCGGCACCAGGCTCCAGCCTGTCCTTTGCGTTCTGTAACCGGTCTGGAATGGAAAAAATTACTTCCTGCAGGTAGCAATTCCTTCCATGGAAAGGAAGCGTTTGATTAATTGCAGTAAATGCAAGATTGAGAGCGGCAAAGGGAGACAAGTATGCTTTTCCATGATTATATTATTATGATTTATTATGTCATGATTATATTAGCCTTTCCCCATTTATCACACTGTTCTCTCCAGCATTTCCACTCTACCGTGTGTCTTTTTTCCTTTTTGTGGATAATTTTTATGTCCTTACCAAGTGTTCATCTCTCCTCTTTTTCCTGTGATGTCTGAAGTGATTTAAGATCTCACGTGGGCCCTGGCGAGGTAGCTCAGTTGGCTGGAGCGTCGTCCTGAGGCATCAAGACTGGGAATTCCATCCCCAGTCAGAACACATGCAAGAGGCAACCAGTGAATGAAGATACGTGGAGCACAGTAAATCCATGTTTCTTCTCCTTCCCCCTGCATCTAAAATCAATAGATAAAAAATGAAAAGAAGATCTTTTAACAAACTCTAAATATCAAATGCATCTTCATTTATTTTGGCTAAGAAACAGTGTCTTTATGGATGATTTTGTAGACATGTATTAGAATGTAAATTTAGATTCCAAAATAAATATGTATAATTATTTGGCTTTTTAGAAGGGAAAAAATGTATGTTGAAGAATCTAGAAAAAATACTGACTTGTTACATTTAGCTGCTTGATAGTTTTCATGCTAAAAGTGGCTCATTTAAAATAAGGAAAATATCTGGAGCAAATTGATTTTGGAAAACAGTAAAAGTCTGCAAACCGTGTGAGGGAAGTGTGGACAGTGTTTTTTTCTTGACTTGAACAGAAGTTACCAGACACGCCCCCTTTAGGGTGATCTCACGCAGTTAGGAATCACTAGGCTGACAGCAAGAGTCAGATCACATTTAGCACAAATTCTGTAAAGCTAATAAGTCTCTCCTCAGATGTTTGTGAAAGTAATTTGGCTGTGGTGGGGAAGCAGAAGTGAAGGCAGCAACTTGCAGTTGCCCCAGTGAGCATGCCGTGTTCCTCTCATCTCACGTGCTCTGATTTAAAATAAATCCATGTCGATAAGGTCCGGGGAATCCACCTGGGCGATGGGGTGGTTCTCTGTATCTCGGCAATTTCTACCTTGCTTTTCTGTTAATGATATTTTGTGATGAGTATTTCATACCAGTAACCAAGTTAGCCTACTTGTTGCTATTTTTTAAAAAAGATTTTATTTATTTATTTTTAGAGAGAGGGGAAAGGAGGCTGAGAGAGGGGGAGAAACATCAATGTGAGAAGCATCAATCGGTTGCCTCTTGGATGTGCCCCCGCTGAAGACTGAACCCACAACCCAGGCACGTGCTGTGACTGGGAATCGAACTGGTGAACCTTCACCCTGTGGGGTGATGCCCAACCCACAGAGCCACACCGACCAGGGCTGTTGTGATTTTTGCTCACATATGTCTATCCACTCATAATTGGCCAGATGCTTTTTTTCTCTACTTTAGGACATATCTTAGGACATTTTCTAGCTGGTAGTTTTTTCAAATTTAATGTTTTCTATCAGTTTTTTGTGCTGTGTGGAAGTGTGGAACTAAGCTGTAAAGGGACAGGTCTTGCTGACTTTCTTCCTGGTACCACCGGTAGGCCCGTTGAGTCCATCCTTGTGCCTGGCTACCCCACGGCTTTCTGATGGTGCTCGTTAGCCAGAAGAAGTAGGTTTTGCTTGCCATTCGCATTGTTTTCATTTCCCATCGTGAAATGTAATAAGTAATTTGCCTCAGTAATAATGACATCAACTGAACTTTGCTGTCTTGCAAGAGATCCAGGTGTATGAAAATGTGCTGACCTCAAAGAGTGTTATTTGATAAACGATACCAAATAATTTTTAAGTAGAATTATTTACTTGTCAAATCAAGATAACTATAATTCTTAAAGCTGAATGTAATTGCTCTTGACCAGTTTATTTGATTTTGGGGTATAATTTGTGTTAAATGACTAAACAGTAATCTCCCTTTTCCTGGCATTACTTTCCATATATAGCACTGTTCTTTACTAGTTTCTACCTGCAAGAACATTTTAACATTTAGTGTGAAAATAAAAAAGATGTTTATATCTGTATTCCGTCATCTGACTCATTAACTTTCCATTAGAAATTATTTTGCTTCACTCATATGCACACATGCATATGCAGGTGTGTATGTAAATATAGATATTTCCAAAGCACTCCTCAAAAACTGGCATTCTAGTGGAGGAAAAGACAGTTAAATGCATTATGTATGGCATTTTAACAAACTCTAAGTATCAAATGCATCTTCCTAGTGATTTTTTCTATATTTTAATTTTCGCGAAAAGGCAGCTCAGAGCTGAGAGCGGCAGCTCAGAGCTGAGAGCGTGAGGATTTTAGGTCGCTCTGGGGGAGTGCCCTGGAACCAGCAGGAGAAAGATTCTGGAATCTGGTGCAGAGCCGGCGCTACGTGCCCTGTGCAAAGCCATTAACGACGGAATGACCGCCCTGCACAGCTGGGGCCGGACACTAATGTCACATTTACAGAGGAAGATCGCTCCGGGCCGTCGTGCGAAGGCACGCTGCTGCTAGTGCTCCGGCCGGCGATGGAGCCCACTCTTCTCTTCCGGAGGCCGGGAGAAATAGGGAGGCGCCCCGGCAAGGGTGCGCCCTGTCCTCCTGTCACTCAGCAGCTTTGCAGCCTTTGCCTCCATCAAACCGTCATTTCAATCACCGGCTCTCCCCGCCGCAGACTCTTTCCCTAGGAGATCCTTGCGTACTAATCTTACGCTGCCTTTTTCGTTCTCTCGTTAGCATTAAATGGCAATGCCATGAAAGGTACTCCATCTAAAAAACCTGCTTTATCTCTACCTAGACATGTTTTGGAAAAAAAAAACAAAAAAGAAACCTTGGAAAGTAGTTTCACTACACATGGTTAATAAATTCGAAATAAAATTCGGTACAGTAAAAAGTTCATGTGCTTTGATAAGAAGTAAAATTAATCCAGTGTTAGATAGAGAGAGAGGTGTGATATGATATGATACAGTTTTATGCATTTTGTAAGAATGTTTTACTTATCAAAATTTTGTAAATTTTGTGAGATTATCATACAAGACACTATTACTTCCAAGTTACAGAGGAGGGATCCGAGATTTATGCAACTGGGCAAACTTGTGAGACCGCATAGGCTGATGGTGTGCGGTACAGACCAAACTTTGTCTGGGCCTTGACGTTCTAGAAATAAGAGCTTGTTTTTATGTATGTGTCTGAGTTGTCTAACAGGTACCTACATTCTTTGGCAAACCTACTATTTTCCTGAAATTTAAAATATTTCAACAATGACAAATATTCAGAGCATGCAGGATCGGTGGGCAGCATGCGGTCTCCGTCGGGAAGGGCGCTGCTCCTTCGGAAGAACATTTTTTTGATTTTTCACACACGTGCTCCACCCCTTCCAAACGGAGACTGCAGAGGCCTGGCCTTCAGTGCATCCAACCAAGCTTACACTTTCTTACGAAAGACAAAGATGCTTCAAAAGAAAGAAGCAGGAAACAACCACGGGACATTCTCTCTCTGGAGAAGCGGAGATGCGTTTTTGTACTCCACTACATCAAAAATGCCTTTCTCAGCAACGAGCACCCCACACCGGCACCAGGCTGAGACAAGACCCGGCTGGGGGCATGCGTACAGCAGCCGGTCTTGACCTTGACTCCAGGGACCTCTGGCACGAAAGTGGTACTACTGATCTGAAACCACCAGGACATGGCCGAAGAATAATAAAAAGGGACATATTTCTATTACGTTCTTGAGTTCAGGGAGTTAGACTCACCAGTCACAAGTAAACTACTTCTAGGGCCTAGGGACCAGACTTTTCTCTCTCTCCCTCCCTGCTTTTCTCCCTCCTTCTCTCCCACTCTTCTGTCCTCTTCTTCATCTCTCTCTTCCTTAGAAGCAACTAATAACAACTACATTTGCTTCCAAATGAGAGTCTGGTGCAATCAGAATAACTAGGGAGAGATTGGTGCAACAGAATAACTGAACTAACACCGGAAAACAGCTAGTTTGGCATTTAATACAGCTCTCGGCACAACTGCCTATACCAGGGTCGTTGAATCTGTGTTTGATTTTCACTTGTATTTCTCCATTTACAACTCACAAAAGAAATAATAACCCCTCTCACAGTCTTTAAATAGCTCTTCATATTGTACAGCATTGGGGCTGAGAGTTTTCTTACTGACCTCATTTTGATTAATGAGACATAAAGTAATATCTAGCAGATCAGCCTGAACCTCACTCAGCGCCGGTCACGCAGGCCACAGAGCTCAGCAGCAAGGAGCTGTCAGCAATGAAGATGACCAAGACACACGGCCCAGGTGTAGTCATTATTTCTACGAACGTGTGCTTGTGGTTTGTGTTCCGTGACTGTGGAAGTTAGTCTTATCTTGCTGGAAAGCATTCCTGTCTTTCTTTGTCTGTTTTGTGGTGATTAGTAGCACACATACATATGTAATGAAGAAGCAGCTTTTTCTGCGGTGATGTGAATGGTCCTTGAGGCAGAAGGTAAAACTCCGAGCAACAGTGCCACACACGAGCGCATCACGCAGCCGAGAGTAGTGGACCTCCAGGTGGTTAAACGCATGTGGAAACAGGTCTCTGTAAAGCTCTGTTTTTACAGAGCTCCAGTAAAAATATTTTCTTTTTTTTTTTTTTAATATATTTTATTGATTATACTATTACAGTTGTCCCATCTCCTCCCCCCACCCCCCTCCCTGCACACCCCTTACCCCCACACTCCCCCTCTTTAGTTCATGTCCATGGGTCATATATATGAGTTCTTTGGCTTCTACATTTCCTATACTATTCTTAACCTCCCCCTGTCTATCTTCTACCTAC
>VMDR010003735.1:0-68243 GCA_007922815.1 Macrotus californicus
ACACGAGGATATGTTTATTGATTTTGTTTTTTAGAGATAGAGGAAGGGGTGGGGGGGGGGGAGAGAGAGAAACATCCACGTGAGAGAGCAACACCGATTGGTTGCCTCCCATACGCACCAGAACCAGGGATCAAACCCACAACCTAGGATGTGCCCTGACCAGGAACTGAAACCACAATCTTTAGATGTATGGGACAACGCTCTAACCAACTGAACCACCCAGCCAGGACTCCAAGATTTTTTTTTTTTAATGATGGAGGGAAATGAAAGCTTTTGATAACAGAAGAAACTAAAAATAGCAGGAAACAAAATTGCATATTCTGTGAGATTTTAACTAGGTAAATAATATTTGAAAAAAACAAAATACATTAAAATGCAGTTGACTCTGGGTAATAATAAGATACTTTATGTCTTCTCTAACCTCAGAGAAACTGAGGTGAAGGGGATTTTATCGTTTATGGCTGCTCAGAGAGTGACAGCACCGACAATTCCAGAAGGCCACTGGACATCTAGTCTTTGAAGTAACTAGTTTTCCCCTGGCAAGGAGGAGAGGGAGAGCCCCATCCGTCCTACAGAATCTCACCTACCTTGATCTCCTTCCCTGTGCTACCACTATTTTAGAAATCTGTTCATCTGTGGAGTTGTCCTGCCCTGAATGGAGTCCCATACCCTGGTCTTCAAATTGGTGCCTGATGCTATGTAGTGGCAGGCATCTGAGCACGGCCCTTTCTACAAATCCCACAAGTACCAGACACCATGACTTCTTAAGCTTTCTCTTCACACGCTGGCTCTCAGAATTTCCTTCCTGTTATGAAGAACCAGCCCAGAGCTTCATCCTCCAGCTGTCGGGGCAGAGATTAGCCGCTCTATAACTGATTTCTTTCTTCTCTCTAATGCACAAGGGAGCTGTGGTACAGCCACCTGGCATGCGTTGGAGCTCATGGGCAGCAGCTGCCTACCTGGGCTGCCACTCGAATTGATTACTGAGAGGATGAATTAATTCTTAAGTGGGATGTGGTTACAAAACATAAGAAGTTGGAGCACTGGAAAGAAACTGATATTCATCCTTTATTTATTCAGGCACTGTCCACTGGTTGGGGTCAAACATCGGGACACACTCCTCAGCCATTCTGAACTCCATCCCTACCCAGTTGCTGGCTTCTGCCATCTTTTTTACTGAGGGACACCAAGCACAGTTAAAGATGTGAATACCATACTACAACAGGGTAATTAAGAGTAAGTTTATGAACTATTTAGTTTATAAAATATTTAGATCATAAGTCTTCTTCTCTCACTTGGCTCATTCGGCTTCCAGACCCTGGCAGGCAAGAATGTATCTTTCATGCAGGAGGTTGAAAGAACTCTGAGGTATCTCATCAGTCCAAGGGGGAAAACTTGAAGATACTAACTTGAAAGTTTCATAAGGAAATAGACCAGCTGCATCACCCTTGGTGAAGACCACACACATGTTCAGAGTTTCCAGAAAACCATTAATTTCATACTCAAGTACAAGCAGATGCACAAAGTCATCAGATATGTGAAGAAAACTTTTAATATGAAAGACAGAGGCCAACATAAGAAAACACAAAAAGAATAAATAACTTGGAGGAAACAGAGGCTATGCACAAAGAAAAACTCAGGACCAAAAAAAAAAAATCATTAATACCCTCAGAGACTAATGATATTGGATTGGTAAAAGAATATGCTGTTTCAAGAAGTGAACATTCAGAAAACAAACGAGACCTTTCAGATGAAAGCATTCTAGACTACTGCTTGAGCCTGAGTCTTGGCTTCTTAGCTTCCTCCCTAAACAACATGAGCATCAGCAACAACTCCAGCTTCTCTACAAACTACTGGACCCTGGGCTCTGTGCAGGTGCCCGGTCACCAGGCCCAGCCAGCCAGCAGTGTGGTCAGTGTCTATACAAGCACCAGGGGCTCAGGCTCCCAGATCTCCATGTCCCACTCCACAGCATGCAGGGCAGCTGGCGATGTGAGCGTGGGGACTTGGCTGCGGGAATGGCAGGGGGTCTGGCGGGCAGAGGGGGCATCCAGAGGGAAAAGGAGACTGTGCAATGCCTGAATGACAGCCTGGCCTCCTAACTGGAGAGCGTGAGAAGCTTGGGAGCTGATAATTGGAGACTAGAGAGCAAAATCCAGGAACACCTGGAAAGAAGGGACCCCAGGTCAGAGACTGGGGGCATTATTTCAAGATCATTGAGGACCTAAGGGCTCAGATCTTTGTGATTTCTGCGGACAATGCCCACATCATTCAGCAGACTGACAATGCCCATCCTCCGGCTGATGACTTCAGAGTCAAATATGAAACAGAGCTGGCCATGTGCCAGCCTGTGGAGAGTGATGTCAATGGACTTCAAAAGGTCATTGATGACATCAATATCACTTGGCTACAGCTGGAGACAGAGATTGAGGCTCTCAAGGAGGAGCTGGTCTTCATGAAGAAGAACCACGAAGAGGAAGTAAATGGTCTACAAAACCAGATTGTCAACTCTGGGTTGACCATGGAATTGGATGCCCCTAAATCTCAGGACCTCAGCAAGATCATGTGGACATCCAGGCCCAGTATGATGAGCTGGCTCAGAAGAACCGAGAGGAGCAAGACAAGTACTGGTACCAGCAGATTGAGGAGAGCACCAGTGGTCACCTGAAAGACCACTGAGATGGCAGCTGCTGAGATGATGCAGAGCTAAGACGTACGGTCAATCCTTGGAGGTCAACCTGTACTTGTTGAGAAATCTGCAGGCCAGTTTGGACAAGAGCCTGAGAGAGGTGGAGATGCACTATGCCAGGCCAATGGAACAGCTTAATGGGATCCTGCTGCACCTGGAGTCAGAGCTGGGCCTGACCAGAGGGGCAGTGCCAGGTCCAGGAGTGGGAGGCCCTGCTGAACATCAAGGTCAAGCTAGAGGCCAGGATGGCCACCTACTGCTGCTGCCTACTGCAAGAAGGGAGGACCTCAATCTTGGTCACGCTCTAGACAACAGCCACTCCATACAATCCATCCAAAGACCACCCCCCACAGGATAGTGGACAGCAAAGTGGTGTCTGAGATCACCAACACCAAAGTTCTGAGGTGTTAAAGGCAGCAGAAGTGGGGTACCTCTTAGGGCAGGAGACCAATAAAAAGTTCAGAGATCAAAAAAGAATAATAAAGTAAAAATAAAGAATTCTAGCAGAAAAATTTAAAAACTCTATAAACAAAAGAAAAAGAAATCAAAAATAGGAAAGATGCATTTTATCTTTTCTCAGGTTGTTGAATGGTGACTTGTTTTTGTGGTTTTTATATTTGTGTCTAATACATGTTATAACATGATAGATGCAATGCATTGTGTAGCTAGTTTTTCTGGAAAACTTGGTCTTTTAGGAATTGTTTTTTAGATCTTTGTTAAGTTTTTCTTTCAATTTCCAAAAAGAAAGAAAGAAAAGGGGGAAGAAAGAGAGAAAAGGTGAATTAGAGGGCCAGTCCAGGAAGTTCAACATCTGAATAATATATGAGTGCCAGAAAGAGGTAAGAAAAAAAATGGGGCAGTTGGGGGAGGGGGGAAGGTGAGTAATCAAAGAAGTGATTTTAAAAATGTTTACAGATTGAAAGATGAAAATACCTGGGATGAAAGGGGTCATCAGATGCTGAGCCTAATACATGAAAATAAACCTATGATAACCCACAGTGTATAAAATTTCAAAATTTTGGGACAAAGACATAGTCCTTCAAATGTCCAGAGTGGGTCAAGAAAACATTTTTACAAAAGCTCAAGAGTCAGAAAGGTATTGAACTTCTTAAAATTAGTTCTGGAAGCTAGAAGTGAATGTCTCCAAATACCACAGACCCTCTGTTTGCTTTTTGCAGAAAATAAACAGATGGTCAGCCAAGGTTGGGCAGGGCAGTCATCCAACTGTGCAGAGTTAGGTAGGGGATCAGGGATAGATCCTCCTGCTTTTATTTCTACCCTCTGAAGTACATGCTGCCTTCAATTAGAGCCTTTTAGTGGTGCTGCAATATACATTTTCCTAACTGTTGACTAAGATTGTAACTTTTTCAAGTCTGCCAAATTTCCATTCATCATTTTTCTTTCTAGCTTTCAAAGCAGTTACTGTGAGCCCCTCCCTACTCCACCTCGTTTTGTCCTCTTTTGTGGAGAAAGAATGAAAAAGCTAAATCCTTATCCTCTATATTAGGAAGTAGGTTTACAGTTGTAAGTAGGCAAAACAGTTTATTCTTGTATTATTTGTTCATTGTTATTTTCCATAGGAACAGCTGTAAACCTACTTTTACCCCACACTGTATTAAAAGTATAATAATGGACTGGAAGGAAATCCACTGAACTCAAAAAGTTGTGTTTTTTTTTTTTTGTTTTTTTTTTGTCAAGGAAGTGGAAAGTGGGAGGAAAAATGGGACAGGGTATTGGTCAAGAGGACTTTGGCTATATCTGTTACACTTTAGTTTTTTAAAATAGGGTGGAAGCAAATATCATAAAATGATTTTAAAAGTTGTTATGGGAATATGAATGTTTAGGTTGTTCTTTGTGCTTTTTCATATATCTTTTAACTTCTTAGATTAAAAAGAAGCCCTGGTTGGTGTGGCTCAGTGGATTGAGAACCAGCCTGTGAACCAAAAGATCCCCGGTTCTATTCCCAGTCAGGGCACATGCCTGGGTTGCAGGCCAGACCCCACCTGGGGGTATGTGAGAGGCAAGCACACGTTGATGTTGCTCTCCCTCTCTTTCTTCCCCATTTCCCCTCTCTCTAAAAAGAAATAAATAAAATATTTTTAGACTTCCGGCCAAGATGGAGGCGTAGGTAGATACACTGTGTCTCTTTGCACAACCAAAAGAAGAACAACAAATTTACAAACAAAAAACAACCAGAACTGACAGAAAATTGAACTGTATGGAAGTCCAACAACCAAGGAGTTAAAGAAACATTCATCCAGACCGATAGGAGGGGTGGAGACCGGCAGCCAGGCAGAGAGGACTCACAGCAAGGTGGTGGCTAGACCAGGACCAGGGCAAGCAAGGGGGCAGCTGGCAGACAGGGCGGTCCCACATTCGAGTACAGACAAACTGGGAGGAACAACTGGGGAGCAAGACAGACCACATAACCCAGGGTTCCAGCGTCAGGAAATAAAGCCTCAAAATCTCTGACTAAAAACACCTGTGGGGGTTGAGGCGGCAGTGGGAGAAACTCCCAGCCTCACAAGAGAATTTGTTGGAGAGACCCACAGGGTCCTAGAATGTACACAAACCCACCCACCCGGGAATCAGCAGCACCAGAAGGGCCCAATTTCCTTGTGGGGAGTGGGGAAAGTGACTGAAAGCTGGCAGAGAGCAGAGCAAGTGGCATTGTTCCCTCTTGGACCCCTCCCCCACAGACAGTATCACAACGCAGTGACGTAGTTCCCCTGCCCTGGTGAACACCTAAGGCTCCTCCCCTTATAACATAACAGTTGCGCCAAGACAAAAAAAACATGGCCCAAATGAAAGAACAGATCGAAGCTCCAGAAAAAATACAACTAAGCAACAAAGAGATAGCCAACCTATCAGATGCACAGTTCAAAACATTGGTAATCAGGATACTCACAGAAATGGTTGAAAATTGTCACAAATTAGAGTGAAAAATGAAGGCTATGAAAAGTAAAATAAAGGAAAATGTACAGGGAACCAACCAACAGGGATGGGAAAGAAACCGGGACTCAGATCAATGGTTTGGAGCAGAAGGAAGAAAGAAACATTCAACCAGAACAGAATGAAGAAATAAGAATTCAAAAAAATGAGGAGAGGCTTAGGAACCTCTGGAACAACTTTAAACATCTGAATCATAGGGGTGCCAGAAGGAGAAGAGGAAGACTAAGAAATTGAAAACTTTTTTGAAAAAATAATGAAGAACTTCCCCAATCTGGCAAGGAAATATACTTCAAGGAAGTCCATTTAAGGAAGTCCAGGAAGCTCAGAGGGACCCAAAGAACTTGGACCCAAGGAAGCACACACCAAGGCACATCATAATTATATTACCCAAGATTAAAGATAAGGAGAGAATCTTAAATGCAGCCTGAGGAAAGGAGACAGTTACGTACAAGGGAGTGTCCATAAGACTGTCAGCTGATTTCTCAAAAGAAGCCTTGCAGGCAAGAAGGGACTGGAAAGAAGTATTGGAATTCATGAAAGGCAGGGATCTACATTCCAAGATGACTCTATCCAGCAAAGCTATCATTTAGAATGGAAGGGCAGATAAAGTGCTTCCCAGATAAGGTCAAATTCAAGGAGTTCATCATCACCAAACCTTTATTATATGAAATGTTAAAGGGACTTATCTAAGAAAAAGATGATCAAAAATACCAACAGTAAAATGACAACGAACTCACAGCTATTAACCACCAAACCTAAAAAAACAAAAATGAAAATGAACTAAGCAAACAACTAGAACAGGGACAGAATCCCAGAAATGGAGATCACATGGAGGGTTATCAGCAGAGAAGTAGGAGGGGGAGAGAGGGGGAAAAGGTACAGAGAATAAGTAGCATAAACGGTAGGTAGAAGATAGACAGGGGGAGGTTAAGAATAGTATAGGAAATGTAGAAGCCAAAGAACTTATATATATGACCCATGGACATGAATTAAAGAGGGGGAATGTGGGTGGGAAGGGGTGTGCAGGGCGGAGGGGAATAAAGGGGGGAAATGGGACAACAGTAATAGCATAATCAATAAAATACATTAAAAATATTTTTAAAAAGAAAAAATAAAGCTCAGGCAAAGGAAGAGATGGAGCAGTGGAGAAACTACTTAAAAGAAGTTGGGACCAACAGAAGCAGGCCGCACAACCTAGGACCACTGAATTTGAGTTTGATTTTGACTGAGTCTGAGAGTGATAAGAGCCTGCCAGAACAGTGAACGGGTAGAGACCTGTTCTCGGGGCAGCAGCTGGGCCACAGGGAGTCCCACGAACCAAGCTCCTCTTGGTCTCTGGAGGTTTTTCTTCTGGGGACCTAATTCAGTAGCTTTGGTAGGAAAGTGGCCTCTATGGCTCAGTCATAGGATCTGGTGCTTCTATAAAAATACTTCAAGATTTCTTGGTCGGGGAAGTGTGGAACTAGACCTCCAGCCGCTGCATCCTAATGTCTACACTCACAAAAGGTGGGCCCACCGTGCCCTCTAGTGGTCAAAGAGTCTGTCAGCCTCCACAGCCAGACATAAAAAGGTAACTTGTCTAGGCTTTTAAAAGCCTAGAATGAACTCCCCCTCCCTACCATTCCCCACCCTTTACATAAATATTCCCACTCAAAAAAAGGGATGGAGCCCTGGCTGGTGTAGCTCAGTGGATTGAGCGTGGGCTGTGAACCAAAGGGTCACCAGTTCAATTCCCAGTCAGGGCACATGCCTGGGTTGCAGGCCAGGTCCCCAGTATGGGGCGCATGAGAGGCAATCCCACATTGATGTTTCTCTCCCTCTCTCTCCTTCTCCTCTCTCTAAAACTGAATAAATAAAATCTTAAAGATCAGCAGCCAACACTGATAAATGTTATTGTCTTGAATACTGTTGTTAATAAAGGTTAAAAAGACTAGCTACACACACTATGCTGAGAGAAGCAGTGGGGGCCAGAATGAGCAAGGTAAGCGAGGGATCCAGGGAAGCCAGAGGGAACACAACACAGGAAACCTGGATAGAAGGACAAATCAACGGTCAGAACTGAGAGTGAAGAGCTTGGATTCAGAGTCAGGAAGACCTTGGGTCACAGTATCGCGTACTAGCTGGGAGGCTGTGGGCAAGTCATTTTGATTCACTGAGCTTGTTTTTACAAACAGACAAACAAACAAACGAAAACTAGCTCCTCTGATCCCCCTGAATTAAACAAGAGACAGAACACAGTGCCCAAGAGCCCCCTCTGGAGCCAGAGTTGGAATGGGAGCCAAGCATTACTACTTACTGTGCGGCCTTGAGTGAACTATTGAAACTTTCTGTGTCGCAGCACCGCGGGGGTGTTAACGGTGCCCCAAAGGTCTGTCGTGAAATTCGAGTTAATCCATGAGAAGTACTTGGGAGAGAGTTTAGCAAGCACTCAATAACAGCTGTCACTATTATTTTAACAATACACATGTAAAGTGGGGAGACTGTGGTCAGATCAGTGAAGTCAGTTCCCCTTCCCCTGCAATCTGGCTCTGGGCAAATGCTTGCATCCCTGTCACATGAGCTACTCCTAACACGTCTGGTCAATACTCCAAATACCCCCCCTATGTGTGGGTAGCTCCCCCTTTCTTCCACAGGTCTCCTTTCCACACGATCCTGAGTCCTTGTGACTCAGTTCCCAGGCTTCTACTGACATCTTTTTGGAGGAAGTGGGGCTAACAGGCTTCCTTCAGGGAAGTCTGAATTCCTTTGACTGCCCAGGGGAGGAACCTATGCATCAGAATGCACTCGGTCCTCCTGACCTCCCTTGTAGACGGCAAGAGACCCCCCAGAGGTGGGGCCCAGGGTTGCCACAAGGAGCCACTCTCATCTACACGAGCAGGGGGCTTACTTCCAACCGTCACTCCAAGGGCAAGCTGTGTGTTTTTCCCCTTTTCATTGAATGAATGGAGGTGACACTGGCAAACAAAATTATACGGGTGTCAGGCGCACAGTTCTACAGCACATCACCTGTACAGTGTTGTGTGTTCTCCACCCCAAGTGAGGTGCCTGACCATCACCATTCATGCCCCCAGAACCTCCCCCCTCCCCTCCCACCCCCGCCATCACCACACGGTTATCCGTGTCCATGAGATTTTTTTCTTTTTCTTTTTAGCGCAATGCCCACCCATACGTGGGCTTCTCTGCCCACCCATGTGTGTCCTTAATCATCTAAGATCAGTGCGCAGTGAGGCAGCTGTGGCCACAGACGACTTTTTGTCCGCACAGAACCACCTGGTCGGGAAGGGTGGCCGGTACATTAAGCTAACATCAGCCAGACCTCTGACAGCCATGACCTCATTTAGCACCATGCTCTTGGCCTTTCAGAATAGCCCCAGGAGGAAGTGCAAGACAGATGAGATCAGGACCAGATAAACAGTTAGGTGGAGCGTAGGGCCTATGGAAAAGGACACCAAGAGTTTATATAAAAACCTTTTATTTACTATTTATATTTCTTCTCCCCATCCCTACCCCCCATCTGCAACCCAGTCAGCTCCTCAGGCTTCCCACGGCCTGGTTCTTGAAGCTGGGGCCTTGGAGACATGGAGGGGGCCTATAAGAGGTTGGAAATCTCTTCCTCCACCAGTTGTGGAATTTGAAGGAAGCCTGCCTGAAGCTCCAGCAGCTTCCCAGCATAGCCCTTTACGTCAGAGGATCCATCCCCCACTGGGTGGGTACAGGAAGAGATAATGTGTCTCGGAGACCCAGAGGCTCCCCGCCACTCACTGCTTCTACACCATGCCAGGCTCTAGAGCTGCACCAATCTCTTTCTTGGAGATGGAGCCCAGCAACACGGGTAGGGGATGAGGGCGGGATGGAGAAGGCTGTAGTTCTGGGTCCTAACCAACAACCAGGAAATAGGAAGAGGTTGGCCTGGTTGAACTGAGATGGGAAAGGGAGGGAGGGAAAGAGGGTCCAGGAGGACATGGGCTGGGTTGTTGGCCTGGGGTGGGGCCGGCTGGACATCTGTGAAGAGAGGTTATAGCCCCTATGGGAATAGGCAACCCAGCCCCACAACCGCCTGGAAGAGGGAGAAGGGAGCCCTGTTTCCACTTAGACAAAGGCCTAATGACACAATAAACATTTTTGGTCTGAGGGTACCAGGAAAGGGCACCCATTAGTACAGAAAAGGGCAGCCAGCCCTCATTTGCCAGACATGGGTTTGGCTGCCTCCTGGCCGCTGCAGCCCACTCTGGGTACTGTCACTCCTGCCTCCGCCATGACCGTGCCACCAGAGACTCTCTCTGCACGCCCCATGACTTTGTTGCAGGCTGGGGCTGCCAGCCAGACTCCAGCTGGTGGGGCAGAAACAAGGTTTCCTGGAGCTCAGGGCTGTTCTCTGGGTGAGGCCCATCCATGGATTTGCTGGGGCTCTTTCTCAAAGTTCTACCATGAGCCAGACATAGAAAACCCTCTTGGGAGGGCACTGGGCCCTCAGGTTCTCTGGAAGAAGAGACCCTGGGGAAAGACTCTTAAGGAGGAGGAAGAACCTCAGAATGATCTTTGTTGCTATTTACTGTCCCAGGTCCTGCTCTTCTGGCTCAGAAGTCTGAGTCTGCATCCATGAGCTCTGCCTCCATCAGGTTGGTGCGGGAGTGAATGGGCCCCAGTCCCTGCCGGCGGCCCTGAGCCCAGGCCATGGGGGCTGGGCCGCTGGGCAGAAATGGATCCTGCAAGGGACTGGGCTCTGGGCAGAAGGGGCTGGAGACCAGGGTCCAGGCTCTCTGTCGGCAGGAGTCCCCAGCTCCCCAGGCACTTGCGGCCACCAGGCACTTCTGCCGGGGCAGCTGTGGCAGCCTAGGAACAGCACTGGAGGCAGTGGCAGGGGCGGGGTGGTGAAGCTCAGGGGGTGGCACCAGCGGGCACACCTCCTTCTTTCTCTTCCTCCGCTTCTTCTTACGGCCCAGGCGCTTCTCCAGCTCTGGGGAGATCTCTGCCTCAACCAGCCACAGGTTGGCTTTTTCCTCTGGGGGCACTGATGGTGAGAGAGAGAAGATGAGCCCGGGACCCTGACTCTGTCCACATCATCATTCTCTCCTAAGACCCCCACAGCTCTGGGCCTCAGCCCCACACTTTGGATCTTCCACAGCCTTTCCTGGTACTACAGTCCCAGTAGCTCCCAGCCTCTATGCCCCCCACCTTCCTACAGAAACCTGAATCCCATACCTGGAGTTGCCACAGGGGTGACAGACACATCCTGGGGCAGTATGGCTCCTCTCCGAGCCACCATCTTGGTGACGTGCTGGGCCCAGGCAGAGGACACGTCAGCTGAGGGCTCATTGAGGTCAAAGGCCAAACCCGCTGTGGGAATGGAAGGAAAGGATAAGGAATCGTGACAGCCCCGTCCCTTGAAGTCAACCATTCCTCCCCTACTCATTCACCTTCCCCCGCCGATGGCTCCCACACCACTTTGCACAGAAAACCCACCCTGGTAGTCACAGTGATCTCTACCCATTCCCAAATTACAGTGCAACTGACATCTTAGACACCCAGAACAAGAGCGAGACCTCACTAAAGGCCTTTTCTGGTTCCGGAGAGCCTGACTTACTCTGGTCCAGGGAGAACAGCTAGAGAAGACGAGAAGGGGAAGAAGGGAGATGGTCCTCTGGGAACCAAAACAAACTACTGAACCCAGGACAAAAAGAGAGAGGGGGGAGTCCCTGGGGATGGGCGGGGACTAGAAAAGAGTGACCGAGGAGAGGAGGCAGCCCTGCAGTCCTCACAGCCTTCTGAACAGTCCCGTGTCCACACCAGCCCGAGAACGGGGCGCGGTGCTGCAGGTGTTAAGTGGCTCCTGGAGAGGCAAGGGGCCGACGCTTACCCACAGGCCCATCGTGGGAGACGGTGTGCATGCTGAAGGAGAGCTCCTGGCCTGGGTTCTGCAGCAGCTCGCGCCGCTTGGAGAAGGCCTTGGCAATCATCTTGCTCTTCTTGATGCGTTTGGGCTCATCGTCACTCTGTCCTGTCAACCTGAGTGCGGCAGGGGTGAGGGAGGAAAAGAGGTGCAGCCACTTCCCATCAAATCTTGTGAGAGACCACCGAATCCAACCCCTCTTAGGGCAAGGGCCCCCAGAGGGCCTCGAGTCCTCAAGGACTCTGAGGAGTGGAGGCCTTCTGTGCCAAGACGGGAGCCTAGAATGCAGTTCTCAAATCTCTCCCCTCTTAAACGATGCTGGCAGTGGGCTCAGCACCTGCCTGGGGCTCCCAAGAACAGGAGGCGTCACCAGGGGGCAGTGGTGAGCCACAGAGAAGTCAGGTTGGAGCAACTGGGCACAGACTCAGAAATCACGCCTACCCCCAGGCTGTGCTGGGAGACGTGGGACCAGACAAAGCCTAATGATGGGGACACCTAGGTTGAGAGACTAAGGCCTCAGAGTCAGAACGGGCTCACTGCTGACCTCACCTGCACCAGGTGCGTCTCCAGATGAGCAGCGTGGCCTTGGTCCAGACCCAGGTGCTCATGGCGATGCCAGTTCCAAACATGGCAAACAGATTGATCTTCTCCACCAAGAGGCTAGGGCGGTTCTTGATCTCACAGTCAGGGATGGGCTTCTTGGTGGGCAGCCCGATGGTTACATTGGCCTGGCACCTACGGTGAGAGGTGGTAGACAGGTGAGGCTTTCTGGGTCTCCTGGGTGGGTACCCAGACAATTGGCACCAATTCGCAACCGTGGGTGCTCATTAGAGTCACCTGGGAGCTTTTCATAACTACTGATGTCTGGGCCACGCCCCAGACAATTAAATCAAAGCCCCAGGGGAGAGACCCAGGCATCCGTGTGGTTTAGAGCTTCCCGGACTGCAAGCTGGAGCCTTGAAGGAGTCTAAAGCTGTCGATGGGGGCTGGCATTCATTTTAACAAGCATTTTAACGGCTGTTCCTGGAGTCTTTCAACAGCTGAGATGCCTCACTCTCTGATTCGTCTTCATTGTAACACAAAAGCACAGACAAGTTAGCAGGCATTAACAGGCTATTAACTCATCACAGAGAGGTAGCTACTACTGGGCAGAGCTCTCCAGTAAGTTCTGAAAAAGAGTACACGTGAGAATTGGAGAGAGCAACTAATGCAGCTAACAGAGTCGCTAACAGAGTCGGTCAGAGAAGCCAAAACACGAGATGGCTTCCTAACAGTTACAGCCGCCACAGCCAGACAGCTGTGGGGGTGCAGATTTGAGCAGGGACTTGAGAGCTGTTTGCCATGTTGGCAAATTACAGGGCAATTGACATCCTGGGCACCCAGAGCAGGAGACAGGCAGATCCCTGCTGGACAGCACAGGCAGGCTGACCCTACAGCCCTGGCTCTGGCTTCCCTGAGTCCCCAAGTCCCCAAGCTCACGTCCTGCACTCACAGCACGTAGTCCCGGAAGCTGCGCTCCCACTCAGCCTGGTTGAAGAAGTCGTAGAAGTGGCAGCTGAAGGTGATGAGGACAAAGCCAAAGGCCAGGAAGCCAAAAATGCCTGTGGAGGGCCAGGGGTGGACAAGGTGTTACCGATCCCCAGTGCGGGAGCAGCTGTGGGGAGGAGGGCCTGAAAGACAGCTGAGTCTGGGTCGAATTCATGCTAGGCTCAGTTCAAGAACTGCAGTCTCCAAAATGAGGCATGAGGGCATTTGAGGCAGCTGTGGGAGGCCCCAGTGGGAGGGAAGTGGGCACGAAGAAGCAGTCTTGGCATGAACTTGAATTCTTCCACCTGAGAAGGTCCCCTTCTTTCGAGCTGCTACCACCACACACACACACACACACACACCAGCCTTGTCTTGCCCCATGGCTGCTAACTTGTGCCACTGCCTTATGACACCCTCTAAGACCCTATCCTGCGGGTCCCACAGCTCCGGGAGGGCGCAGTGTTGGGCTGGATAGCGCCCACTCACCCAGGCGCAGCATAGTCTCGTTGATCTTGCTGGCGGCCTTCTCGCTCAATAGCCCAGGGTGGTTGCTCTTGATGGAGAACAGAGTCATGACTCCTGGACAGAAGGGACACCTCAGACATTAGTGGGGCAAGGCCACTCTCCTGAGAGAGAAGGGGGTGTGGCAGGGGAGGCTCCATGGCCCTGGAGTCCTGGCCTGAGTACTCCTGTGCTGGTGTCAAGCTTGGGGAACTGGAGCACAGCTGGTGGCGGGTGTGTCGTGGACGGGAAGGACTGGGGCAGAGCACAGATGGATAGTAGAGAAGAGAGAGAAGGCATGCTGGTTCTGGCCTGGTCGCCCTTAAGTGAGGTGGCCAGCTCAAAGCCATTCTGCTGAAAAAGGCATAAAAAGGGACTTGAGGGCAGCGCCGTCCAACAGAAATATAGTATAAGCCACACACCTAATCCCAAATTTTCTAGAAGCCACATTAGAAGAGTAAAGAGACACAAGTGAAATTAATTTCAATGTATTTTATAAACAGTATACCACTGTTTATCCTACTATCATTTCAACGCATAGTCCATATTACAGCTTACTAAGGAGTGCACTATGTCTTTGAAATGCAGCGTGTATTTTACACGTACGACACATCTCGATCTGGACTAGTTTCAGCACACGTGGCAAGTGGCTACCAAACAGGGCAGCATGGATACAAAACCCAAGCCAGAGGCCCAGACGCTGCCAAAAAGAGGGGAGAGAAGCGGGTCGGAAAGAAGGCTGACCTTCTGTGGAGGGAGGAAACTGAAATTTGCACACAAAAGCAACAAAAATGAGCTAAGAAGATAGGAAGGCTTATGGTGGAGGTAGCAGATTGAGACAGGGAAATTAGGGAACAGCGTCTGTGCCTGTTGTGACAACTGTGTGTGAGTGTGTGTTGTGGGCAGGCGGGAGATGGGAAATCACTCCCAAACACTGAGAGTATATATGCAAATTTACAGGGAGCACACTACAAGTCCCCAAATTGGTCCAGGTGGACAGAGCAGGCAACCCACCACACAAGTGCACCTGGCTACGGGCTGAGGGGAGACTGCAACCAGTCAGGGTCCCACTCAACAAGCTGTGAATGTGGATCAAAGCTCTGAAGAAACGCGTGCATTTTTCTGGCCACACAAAGGCGTTGTCCCACATCGAGTGCCCAAGGTCCTGTGTCCACCTAGAGGGGGCACCTCCTAGGCAGACAAGACCCAGTGTGACCTGGCTGAGGTCCCATGGTGAAGGCAGCAGAGCTGGCAGTGCCTAGCTCCTACTTTCACAAAGCTGGTGCTCAGCGTATTTTGTTGCCCGGTCCCGGTCTGGTCCTCGCTCACCTCGGATGAGGAAGTAACCGCCCACAATGAGCACCAGGCCAATGGGGGCCAGCACGAAGCCAGCGCGGTATCGGTAGTTCTTGTAGCCCACAAAACAGATGCCGCTCACGGAGTCCCCGTCCACCTACAGCCAGAAGGGGTGGGAGGGACAGATTCGGTCACTGGCCCCCTCGCCCAAGCCCATCCCACTCAGGACCCCAGTCCCCTACCATACCTGGGCCACAGCGAGGATTGCCACAGTGAGAACAAAAGGGAGTGACCACGTGAGCAGGTGAAAGTAGGAGGTCTTGCCGGACAGCGGCTGGTAGGTGGTGCCCAGGGCTTTGAAGGAGGTGTGCCAGGCATAGGTGAGGACCACAAACCAGACGACGCCAGCCATCAGGGCGTAGTACACAATGACAAAGATGATGACACAGGACAGGGTCTCGTTGGAGCTGCACAGATGTGCGGGGTGTCACTTGGGGAGGTGTCCTTCTGTACCCCCTCTACCAGCTCTCTCCATCCTGTCCCCACACCCTTGGCTCTCAGGTCTGGCGGTTCCCTGGGAGTCAGGGCTTGAAACCAGGACCCAGTCAGATTTGAAGAGGATACAGAAGACACCCCTTTGAACAGATGCAAACAGTCAAGGTCCTAATACTGAAACCAAGGTCCCTCCAGGGGTGTCCAATCTGCGGCCCGCGGGCCACACGCAGCCTGGGATGGCTATGAGTGTGGCCCAACACAAAATCGCAAATTTACTTAAAACATCAAGACATTTTTTTGTTTTCGTTAGTGTTTGTGTATTTGATGTGTGGTCCAGGACAATTCTTCTTCCACTGTGGTCCAGAGATGCCAAAAAGTTTGACACTCCTGCAAGACCCTGGGTGCAAGAAGGCAGACCTGAAGCCTACCCTGAAATCCCAGGTTCAAGCCCAATCTGTTCCTTTCATGGTAAACACACATTTCAGCCTTCCTCCCCTCACCTCTGGGTCCCCAAGACACCTACGTGGGCTCCCCAAGCCTCATGGTGCCGTCTGCACGGCAGACGATCTCCCGGCGGGCACCATCCATGAACTGGGCTAGCCAGCCAATGCTGCCCACAAAGAAACACGCATTGACGTAGAACAGAATAACTGCAGGGTAGCGGTTGGAATTCCTCCAGTCAGCCACAAAAGTGGCCTAGAAGAGAGAAGCGGGGTCCGTTCCGTGAGGTTGGGGTTATTGTGCTGCTGCCGACACCCTTATAACCCCTCTTAGGACCCTCCCCTGGGGATCCCCATCTCCAGCCCCGCCAAGTCCGTCCTCTCCCCACCTCCCTCCCTGCCCCAGAGCCCAGCCTCTCTCACTGATAGTCCAGCTCCCTTCCCACTTCGCAGGCTGTGTCCTGGACCTCCCCCCGACCCCTCCACGTGCGGGCCCACCCTCAGCTGACCAGGGTGAAGAGCGTGCAGAGGCCGGTGACGGCACCGAAGGCGGCGATGTAGCTGTGCATGTCCTGGTGTTCGGCCTCCGTGAAGAGCGGGTTCTGGCACTGGATCCCGCAGCCCTCCACGTCCTCGTACCAGCTCTTGGGGTTGTCAGTCCGAACCAAGGGAGCCTCACACTGGCCTGAACTGTTGAACTTGATGTTCTGCACCTCGTTCTGGCACAAGGGAAGAGGAGAAGAAAGATAGTACAAAAGGGAGCAGGAGGCTCAGGACAACCTTTGATTTAGTAAGAGGTGCAGGGGTAGCATGGTAGTGGCTGAGGGCACAGATGCTGGAGACAACCCGTGGCAAATTATCTAACTTCTCTGTTACCTCAGTTTCCCCATCCATGAGGTAGCGGGGGGGAAAGGATTCATTCGGAATATGGGGCTGGAGGAGAGCTCTGTGGATGCCCTGGACCACTAGCAAGGTGATCACATGGGCCACGGAGCAAACGGAGCCTGAAACAGCACTGGAGGCGACAATGAGGAAACTGAAGCTGTCCTATCTGGGGGCACATCGTGAGGAGGCAGGTTCTTCAGAAAAAATTTGGGGGCACATCGTGAAGAGGCAGGTTCTTCGGAAAAGACATTAATGCTGGGAAAGATGGGAGGCGGCAGGGAAAGGGAAGACCAAGTATGAGCTGGACTGACTCCACGAAAGAAGCCACAGGCACGAGTCCACAGCAGCGGAGCAAGGCTGTTGAGGACAGGACATCGAGGACGTCACTCATCCACAGGGTGACCAGGAGTCAGAGCTACTCAACAGCGTGTAACGTACACACCTGCTCCAAGGTGGGGCTCAAGGGTAAATGGATGGAGAGACGCAAAATGCTGTAATGGTATTTGGCAGGTAGTAAATAGTAACAAGCAGTGTTATTAGCATCATTATTATCATGACTCGTGTCATCACTCATGAACTCTCTTCTGTCACCCAGAACTAGAACACACCCTGTCTCAGTGTCTCCGGCTGTTTTACATGTGCCTTGACTCCCTAAATACACAGCAAATGTTGTCGGGATAGGTTCCTGTGGTCTGTGACTGCCCTAACTCCCTAACACCCAACAGAGTTGGTGCTCAAATATATTTGTGGAACACACTTATCTTTTTATTAAAAAATAAAGAAAAGGATAGTCACTGATGGATGGGCCCAGCCTACAAGCCTCGGTTTGGACTTGTGGCCTGTTGAGCCCTCGGCTGCTGACGTGGGGTCTCCCAGGAGAGAAGGCCCTGGGCTCCCTGGTCTCCCCACCTGCTGGGCCCTGCCCTTTGGCCGGTCCTGACCAGCCCTGAGAGTGTGGCCCTCGCTTCACAGGGCACTCACCGGGCAACCCTCAGGGAAGTGGTCGGGGGTGCAGCGCAGGAAGTCGGGCCAGCCCCGCTCCCTCTCCACGATGGCACAGGGGCCTCGGGTGGCTTGGCAGAGGGTGCGGCTGGGCAGCTCCACCCGGTCGTTCTCACACTTGGGCATGTACACAGCACACAGCAGGGGCTGGATCACTGCCCAGCAGCGGGGGGCGTTCCGGAGGCCTGCAGGGTGATGACAGTGTGGACACATAGCAGTGAAGACCCTTCCTCATCAGACCCACAGGCACAGCTGCACCCCTATTCCCCAGGCCTAAGGCATCTCTCTTTGCCTCGCTGCAGGCCACTACCGCTCAGAGCTGTCGGGCAAGGCACTTCTCAGCGGGGCGTTTGGGCAGGACAATTCTCTGCTATAGGACTCTCCCACATATCGCAGGACCTTTAGCATCGCAGGACCCTGCCCACTAAATGCCAACAGAACCCGTAAGTCACTGTGACACCCCAAAAATGCTCCCACCCAAGGCCCCTGCCAGGGGTGGTGACTAGAAGAGAACCTGAAGAGGAGCTTTCTGGGAAGCTACTAGAAGATGCTCTACTTCTTGCTCCGGTACTGGATACCTGGGGATATTCGCCTTGTGCATATCAAGTTTATAGACTGCGTACTTTCCTATACGTACACTATAATTCAATTAAAGTTTTGTACAACAGCCCCCGATTCCAAATGCCCAGCTAGGGAGTACAAGCACCCCTGGCTGAGAACCCCAGGTTGATTTACCTTCTCCCTTTTGGGGGGCATTTTCTAAATGCTACACGTCTCCCCCAGGCGGAAGGAGAGTGGTGGGACCCACCCCTCACAGGGCCCATGCTCCAGAACCAGGAGTCCTTTCCCCTCGCCAAGATCCCAGGGCCCCGGGCCCTCTTACCAAGCTGAGGTGAGACAGAGAACAGGTGGGAGCTAAGAAGAGGCAGTCAGGGGGGCCAGGCACTCCGAGGCCAGAGGAGGAAACGGGAGATCAGGTGGAGAGAAACAGAGGAGGCCGTGCCCAGTGCAGAGGGAGGGAAGGAGGTGTCAGCAAGACAGAGACCGCTGCCCCAGCGGCTGGGCTCACTCAGCATTCTGCCCCCTTCGCCCCTCCTGAATCATCCTTGCTTCAGGAGCACCTATTTCCCAAATAAGAAGTTGAATTAGGAGAAGCTTCTGAGGACATGAGAGCCAACATGGGTGCTGGTCACACTGCTGGGTTGCGGGGTGGGGGCAGGTAGGTAACCGCTCTCTCTGGGAAGAGAGGTGATATTGTAGAGGGGTAAGGAGCATGGACACTGCAGCTAGCCTGCCTGGGCCCAGTCTCGGCCCTACCATTTCCTGGCTGTGGGATCTTAAGCAAATTACTTAATCTCTATCTCTAGCCTCAGTGTCCTCATCTGGGAAATGGGAAGCATACATTTACCTGGTGGGACTGCAGTCAAGAGTGAGATAACAAGTTAAGTGCTTAGGACGGTACCTGTCATACAGCACGCACTGGGGAACTGTTTACTTATTATCGTCACCTCCCTGAGGCCTCTGACCCATTCGCTGCTCTCACTGTGACACAGCCCATTCCAGGGGCACAGAGCAAGGTCCTGTCACTTAAGAAGCAATGATCTCGGATAACAGTACCCAATGACTCAAATCAGAATCATTTGGGGAAGCCCTTACCACCCCGGGGAGAGAACCCACTCTCAGAAATTCTGACTGAGTGGGAGTGGGTGGAGAACACTGAGTGGGTGCCGGGGGTCGGGTGGGAGGAGGTTTGCCCACAAAAGGGGCAGCGTGAGCGACTGTTTGGGGGGATGGGGTTGTTCGCTGTCTTGAGTGTAGTGGCTGGTTATACGACTCTATGTGTTTGCCTCAACTTGTAGAACTGCACAATAAGGAAAAAGTAAATTTTACTGGATGTTTATTAAAAACTGGGGCAAGTTCATTAGAGTAAAATGTATTTTACAGGAACAGCAGGCAGCTGATTAATAAAAATATTGTTGTTTTTTCAGGATTTTGTGATATTTGTGGTAATTATCAGCTTCTAAAAATATGTAATTTGGCTCTGGCTGGTGTGGCTCAGTGGGTTGAGTGCCGGCCTGCAAACCAAAGGGTCGCTGGTTCGATTCCTAGTCAGGGCACATGCCTGGGTTGCGGGCCAGGTCCCCAGAGAGGGGCGCACAGGAGGCTATCACACATTGATGTTTCTCTCTCTCTTTCCCTCTCTCTAAAATAAATTAAAAAAAAAAAAAGATGCTGGAGCAACCGGATATCCATAGTAAAAATAAAATGAACCTTATAATAAATAAATAAATACATAAAAATATGTAATTTGTTTTTAGTTTTTCATTTTAAATATTGTTTCCTCCTTTTTAAAAAAGAATTTACTTATTTATTTTTAGAGAGAGGGGAGGGAGGGAGAAAGAAAGGGAGCAAAACATCAATGTGTGAGAGGGAAACATCGACTGGTTGCCTCTCACACGCCCCCTACTGGGAATCTGGCCTGCAACCCAGGCATGTGCCCTGACTGGGAATCGAACCAGTGACCTTTTGGTTCCTAGGCCAATGCCAATCCACTGAGCCACATCAACCAGGGCTAAATATTGTTTTATTCTTTAAAAATAAACTCCCCAAGAAAAAGATAGATTATTAAATAAATCTTAAGCAACAATGGAGGGGCCATTTAAGAAAAAAGTAAGTTGGACCCTTACCTCATTTCTTACATAAAAATAAATTCCAGATGAAGCAAAATAATTACATTATTTAAAAAAAAATACCAAAACAAAAGATGAGACACGGTCTTTGAAACCTTGGAGTGGAGAAGGCTGTTTGGTGTATGACACCAAACAAAGAAGCTATGACATAAAAGATTCCAACAAAATCATTAAAAAGCAACACTGAGAATATATATTGTATACATATTACAGGTAAAGAGCTAATTTTCTTACACGCATAAAGCTCTTCCAAATCAATAAGAAATTTATAAGCCTATAGAAAAAAAGGGCAAAAAGCAAACACAACAGATCAGAGAAAAGACAAATGGCCCTTAAACACGTAAGGAGATGCTCACTCTCACTCTTCATAAAATAAATGTGAAATAAAACCATAAAGAGATACAATCGTTTAAGATTTGGAATGAGAAAGATCAAAATATTTTAAAATGCTGTATTAGCAAGAGTGTGAAGGAAACCGGCACTTTTCTATTTTTGAGTAGAAATAAAAATTAGTAAATACTTGTGGACACTCTTTGGTATTATCTATCAAAATTTTATACCAGCAAGTTCACTTCACATGCTCACAAATTTATAAGATCATTCACTGCCGCATTATAACAACAAAAGAGTAGAAACAACCTGAACATATATCAATCAACAGCAGGCCAGCTAAAAAAATAATCATACATCAATATAATAGGACACTATTCAGGGTAGAACTATTTGCAGTGAAATGGAACTATCCCCAGCACACCTTGTTAAATGGACACAGATGAGTGGAGAACAGCCCGGAGATCCTGCTGCTACCGTTTGTGGGAAGAAAGAAACTAAGGCCACGTCGACATTTGTACATATGTTGGCGCTCTCTAGAAGGACACACGAAAACCAGTGTTGGCGGCTGCCTCTGGGAAGGGGAAGTGGGGGGCTGGGAGCACACGTGGAGGGATTTAACTCCCGTTGCTTTTGAATTTTGTACTAGGTTTAAAAGCAATTAAGTTTAAAAATAAAGACATATGCCAATTACTGAGATAAGGAAAGCTTCCCAAAGAAGAGAAGGGAATGGGATTGGTAACAGGAAGAAAGGGGACATCAACTTTATCGGTGCTGTTTTGTTTTTTTGATTTTAATAAAATATGAAACAAAAAACTAGGGACACAGTTTTCTACTTTCCTAAAATTTTAAAACAACCTTTGCCACAATTTTCACTTTGAAAGAGACTTTTTGTTTGTGTGATGCTGATGAGCAGGCAAGTTGAAACCTTTGTTCTGAGGCTGCGTTAACATTAGAAAGTGCAATCAATGTAATTCACTACGTACATAAATTAAAGAAGAAACAAATCACACAATCACCTCAATAGATTAAAAGTAGTTGATAAAATCTACATCCAGCCATAATAAAAAGACAATTGACACATTAGGAATAGAGGGAAACTTCCTTAATCTGATAAAACATAACTACAAGAAACCTACACCTAACACAGTATTTAACAGTGAAAGGCAGAAAAGCTTTCAATTTAGAATGCGGGAAAAGTCAAGGATGAGGGATGCTGCTACTATTACCACTTCCATTTAACAAGGTACTGGACGTCTTAATTAATGCAGCAAGGCAATAAACATTAACACACATGTGCCTTGAAAAGAGAAACAAACTTATTAATTCACAAATGAGATAACTATGTGTGTAGAATAAATTTAGCTAGTTTACTGGATTCAAAATCAATCGTATTTTTATATGCCAGCAACAAACAGAAAACAAAATGTTAAAGGGGTCATTTACAGTAGCATAAAAATTATCAAGAACCTAACAAATGATATTTAAGAAATCCTTGCAGAAAAACTGTACAAAATATTGAGAAAATGAAAGATCTAAACAGAAATATATAATGAAATAATTGGAATACTCAGTATTGTCCAGATGACTTTTTTTCAAATTGATTTATGTACTGCATATAATTGCAATCAAAACCACCAACAATAATCAAGGCCACTATAATCAGAACAGCCTGGTACTGGCACAAGAACAGACACATAGACCAATGGAACAGAACAGAGAGCCCAGAAACAAACCCAAGTCTCTATGGTCAATTAATATTTGACAAAGGGGGCAGAAGCATAAAATGGAGTAAAAATAGCCTCTTCAATAAATGCTGTTGAGAGAGCTGGACAGCTACATGCAAAAAAATGAAACTCGATCACCAACTTACACCACACACAAAAACAAACTCAAGGTGGATAAAAGACTTAAGTATAAGTTGTGACACCATAAAAGTCCTAGAGGAAAACTTAGGCAGGAAAATCTCAGATATTCCACACAGAAGTATTTTCACTGATATGTCCCCTAGAGCAAACAAATGGGACTACATCAAATTAAAAAGTTTCTGCACAGCTAAAGAAAACATTAGCAAAATGAAAAGGGAAACAACTGTATGGGAAAATATATTTGCCAATGATACTTCAGACAAGGGTTTGATCATCAAAATATATAAAGAACTCACATGACTCCACTCCAGGAAGACAAACAATCCAATTAAAAAATGGGCAAAGCACCTGAACAGAACAATCCTCCAAGGAGGACATACAGAGGGCTCAGAGACATATGAAAGGATGCTCAGCATCGCTAGTCATCAGAGAGATGCAAATGAAAACCACAATGAGCCCTGGTCCATGTGGCTCAGTGGATTGAGCACTGGCCTGAGAACCAGGGGGTCGCCGGTTCCATTCCCAGTCAGGGCACATGCCTGGGTTGCAGGCCAGGTCCCTAGTTGAGGGCACATGAGAGACAACCACACATTGATGTTTCTCTCCCTCTCTTTCTCCCTCCCTTCCCATCTCTAAAAATAAATAAATAAAATCTTTAAAAAAAACCCCTAAAACCACAGTGAGACACCACTGTGTCAGAATGGCCATCATTAATAAATCAACAAACAACAAGTGCTGGAGCGGTTGTGGAGAAAAGGGAACCCTAGTGCTCTGTCGGTGGGAATGCAGACTGGTGCAACCACCACAGTATGGAATTTCATCAGAAAACTAAAAATGCCTTTTGGCCCGGCAATTCCACTGCTGGGATTATACCCTAAGAATCCCAAAACACCAATTCAAAACAATTTATGCACCCCAATCTTCATAGCAGCACAATTTACAACAGCCAAGTGCTGGAAACTGCCTAAGTGCCCATCAGTCAATGAATGGATCAAACAACTGGTACATTTACTCAATGGAATACTACACAGCAGAGAGAAAGAAGGAGATCCTACCCTTTGCAACAGCATGGATGGAACTGGAGAGCATTATGCTAAGTGAAATAAGCCAGGTGGTGAAAGACAAATACCGTATGGTCTCACCTATAAATGGAACCTAATCAACAAAACAAGCAAGCTAGCAAAACAAAACCAGAGACATGGAAATAAAGAACAAACTGACAGTGACCAGAGGGGAGGGGGAGGGGGAGGAGGGAAAAGAAGGGGAAAGAAGGGGAAGGGTCAAGTCCAGGAACATGTATAAAGGACCCATCGACAAAGACAATGGGGGGATTGACAGTGGAAGGTGGGGCTGGGTAGGGCAGGGGAGAGTAATGGGGTGGGGAGGGGTTGGTAAATGGGGACAACTATAAATGAACAATAAAAAATTAGAATGAAAAATAAAATAATTTTTTCCTAGGGTTAAAAAGAAACCCCACCAATAATTATTTTTATATTAAAGCACAAAGAATCAAGAATAGTCCAGACTCTCTATCAGATATTGCCGTACCATAAAGCAGAGATTCTTAGCCTTGAGTTCACAAAGGATTCTCAGAGAGAATTTAGGGATCTGTGACCTTGGATGGGAAAAACAACTACATCTAACTGAAATTTAGCATTTCCTTCCATTAAAAAAGGTACCACAGTAATGTTAGCAATACCTGTGGCTTTGTCACAAATAGAAATCAAATAATTTTGTTGCACATATCTCAAAATATTGTCACTGCTCATCACCACCTGGATATTCCAGTGGTTATTAAACCCACAGCAGGTCTTATAGTGTACTACTAAAGAAGCTCGGAAATATTAGATTGTAAACTGTTAAAATATTTGATAACTATATTTCAATATAATTCCTTTCCTTCATAATCCTAAATGCTTCTTTTCAATTCTATCGTTTTTTTTTTAATTTTTATATTTATTTATTTATTTGTTTGTTTATTAATTTATTTTAGAGAGAGGGGAAAGGAGAGAGAAACAGAGGGAGAGAAACATCAATGTGTGGTTGCCTCTCAGGTGGCCCCCACTGGGGACCTGGCCTGCAACCCGGGCATGTGCCCTGACTGGGAATCAAACTGGCGACCCTTTGGTTCGCAGCCCACGCTCAATCCACTGAGCTACACCAGCCAGGGCTCAATTCTATAGTTTTACTTTATGAATTAAAAATACTACACTGAGAAGGGGCCCATGGGTTTGACGGGACTGCCAGATGGGCTCATACCTCCAAGAAGGTGAAGGACCATGTTATAAAGATAAGAAAATTAAGATGGCGTGGAATTGGCAAGGGATAGACAAATAGACCTATCCGATAAAGATCCCAGAGACAAATATATATTTCAAAACTTGATTTATGGCACAGCAGTAGAGAAAGGATATTTATTCTCTTTAACAAATGATATTAACAATATATATGCGAAATTGGAGTTCTCAAAAAAATCAACTTCAGGTGATTTATGGGCCTAAAATGAAAGGAAAATCTATAAAGTTTTGAGAAAATAACATGGGGGAATAAATTCATGACTATGTCATGACCAAGGGTCAGGAAACCTGTGGAGCAATGGTGACTATTCTATAGGGCCAGTGGGAGTGTATGTTGGTACAGCCACTCTGAAAGGACATTTTAAAATAAAATACAATAAACACTACCCACAAAAAGTTTAATAAATGACTACCTTAAAGTTCAGAACTTCCGTTCAGCAAAAGACGCAGAATGAAAAGGCAAGCCGTGGAATAGGAAATCTTTTCAATATACGCAACCAATAAAGGACTCATATCCATGAAGATCTCCTACAAATCTTTTCAAAGTGACAGCTTTGGGCGGAAAAATGGGCCAAAGATTTGGACAGACACTTCACAAAAGAAGAACTCCAGTGGCCAGTAAACATCTCAAATGGTGCTTAACCTCACTGGTAACCAGGGAAATGCAAATTAAAATCACAAATACGTACAACAACATATCCACTAGTTTGGCAAAATTTTAAAGGCAGACGATACCAAGGGTCAGGAAACCTGTGGAGCAATAGTGACTATTCTATAGGGCCAGTGGGAGTGTATGTTGGTACAGCCACTCTGAAAAACTCTTTGGTATTATCTACTAAAGCTGAAGGTGTACATGCCCTATTATCTCCAAGTACATACCCAGGTGTACCAGGATATACATAAAAGAACACTCACAGCAATGGTATCCCCAGTGGCCCCCAAATGGGGACAATTTAAACGTTTAACAACAAAATGGGTAAATAAATTGGGATACATTCTACCGTGGAGTACTACTCAGCAATGAAAAATGAGCTGTGATAACCTGAATCTTACAAAATAATGCAGAATAAAAGAAACAAGTCATGAAAAAATACGCACAGCATGTATCCACTGTATAAAATTAAAAAAAACATGCACAATTGAATTTTAGGGATTCCAAAACTACATGGTAAAACTATAGAGGAAAAAGGAAATAATTACTCAAAAATCGGGGGAGTGGTTACTTCTAAAAGGGGAGGGAGGGGGATGTGATTGGGAAAGACAAAAGGGGAGCTTCTGGGGGTCCCACCGTGGCCTAGTTCTTGAGCCACGTGGCTCCTTATAATTATTTGTTGTTTGGTACCTCTGCGCTTTGTGCTCTTTCTGTAGACATGCTACATTTCACAATTAAAAAGTTAAAAATCTGAAGCAAAAATGAAAACATGGGCCTGTGGGTGTTATTCCATATTTGTATACATATATATATATATATATATATATATATATATATATATAAATGATCCAGCACAAATAACGCCCCCTTTTAATTACAAAATCATAAGCATGTAATTCTATAACATAACAATATCACACTCAAGCACACCATATGACATTTTAGGTGAAAATAAAACTATAAATTATTACACCCATATTATTACCCTCCCGACCACACTCACGCAGGCGTTACTTCTGCCCCACCCTGTAGATATAAACTGACTTTGACCATCAGCCCGCCAGGTTTGGGAACAGTTCTAAGGAAATGCTTCCTGATCTGACCCTGTGAATAACTCACCATCACCAACAGCATCCCTCCTTTCATCTCTCAACGAGATGTCTGAGGCAAAGGAGAAATTCCTCCTAGCTTCCCTGGCTTTCTTACTGGGTGCTGCAGCTAGGTGTCGGGCCCACACAGCCCTGTGCACACACAGAGCACAGCAGTGGTCAAAGAGGCTGCGTGCTGGCTCCCAGGGACCTCTCTCCCTCACCAGCCTCTGGCCTCTCTGCTTCCTTGGCCCACTTACCATACCAGATTTGGCCGAAGGTGGACCATGACTTGGATATTATGATTATCTGATCAACCTGGAATGCCTCAGAGGAGGCATTTTCAAGCTATAATGGAGAAGATGCTGAATCCTGAAGAAGCCCACGTCTGGAGTGGAGAGATATCGGAGAGATCCGAGTTCTATACAAATGCAGGAACTGGCCCAACCTGAGCTATGAACTGCCTCACTCAATGGTGTGCTTCCAACAGTCCAGGAGTCTGGGTGGAAGAAGCAATAGTGGCCACCTCTCTTCGGCAACTCCTAGTCCAGATCTGCTGGAGCTCTCCACACAGATGTCCAATAAGCACCTCTAATTCGCTTGGCCAAAGCTGAACCCCTGCTTTCTTCTAAACCTACTCCTCCTCTAGCCTTCTCTGGCTTCATGAAAGGGAAGCTATCACCTTCCATCAAGCCTTCCATCCAACTCATTGGCAAGTCCCATTGGTTCTAGCTCTGAAACCGTGGGGCCTGTCTACTTCCTACAGCCTGTTACCCCAGTCCTGACCCCATCATCTCCCACCTGAACTCCTTCAACCATCCTCTAAACAAGCAGCCTCCAGGCTTTCCCTCCAACCATGGCTCCTTCACATGGTACCCAGAGATCTTTCTAACATGCAAACATGATTACATCTCTCCCTTGCTTAAAAGCCTTCAATGGCTCCTTATTATCTTTTAGACAATACACCAATTTCTTAATATGGGGCATGAATCCCTTTATTTTCTAATTCTCTAGGTCTTATCTCTTATAATTCTGTCTCTCACATGCTTTGATCTGGCGCTACTGAAATTGTTAAACTTCCTTATAAGTATCAAGCCCTGTCACCCCTTCACCTTAGTGCATGTTATTTCCTCTTTCTATCCCTTCCCATCCAACCCTTCCTTGGCCCAGGTAATTCCTACTTATTTCTCAGGTCATGGGTAAACAGTTCTTCCGTGGGGAGGGTCTTCTTCTCTTGCTCCACAAAGTCCTTTGTGTTCCTTCAGCATCCAACTTTGTCACAACACCTTTCACAAATATCGCTAAAGCCTGTTTCATTTTCTGTCTTCGGTTCGATGGCAGGATTCCTGTCTTCATTGTCCATCTCTATATGCCCCAGCACCTGATCTGGGATGGAGCAAGCACCCAATACCTAAATAAATAAACGGTTGGGTGATTGTGTGTATTCAGAACTCCGAGGCTTTCAGCGAAAAGTGATGAACGAGTAGTCTCTACTTTCAAAAGTTTCCAGAAGACGACCTAGATCATTTTCATCCTTCACCTACAAAAATATCTCCTAGAGGCAGGTGACACTGATCACGTCTAATGCCAAATCAAGACCCTAACTCAGGACAGGACCAATCACTGGCCACTAGCCACAATTCCCAGCTAGTGGCCTTCTGTGATTCTCACTCTTGGTTCAGGTTGACTTTACCCACCCACTGACTCAGCTCATACCAACACCTGCTTCTGGTCCTACTTCACAGAACATGCCACAGAGGACCCTAAGCAGAAAGAGAACAACCAGAACATGCCTGGGAATGGGGCTGAGCTGAGGGATGCTGGGGGGCAGCGGAGAAGAGTTCAGAGTGAACTAAGGATCAGGGCTCAGTGCCAGCACCCCTGCAGGAATCTGCCCCATGGAGGCATAGCTAGTGAGGTTTGAACCTGCATGTACAGCAGCTGGTTCTAACTCCTAAACTTTCTTGCCCAGACCACTTCTGCCTACTCAGCAGCTGCTCTCAGGATAGGAGTAGGGGCTGTAAAGAAGTTCATACCCTTCCTTCTTGATTTGATAGTCATTTATACAAATATATTACCAGAGAGAGAACATAGATGCAAAATTACACAGACCTTATGGTAATTATGGATTTTCCAAAGCTACTGTTGATTACACAGGGTCTTTGCCAACATGCCAACCTGGTACCCGCAAAGGGTGAAGCTCCGCCACAGGCACCACCCTCCAGGTTCCTCGTCTGGCATCTGCATCAAGCCAGGGATGATATGGCTTTGTCCAACATCCGGGGATACACTTTGAGAAGTGTAGTGACCCAGCTGACAATGACAGGCAACCTACATACACTTCCCCATGAGGACCATTACCAGCAGCATCCAGGGCAGAATGGAGATGGGAGACGTGGGGTACTGGGGCACTGGGGCAGAACTGAGACAAGTCTGTCAAAAGGAGGTTGCCAGATCTGCGTCTGGCTTTTGGATTTTATTTTCTTTTTTCAAATGTCAGTTTTGAATCACACTGGCTAGAAGGAAGGGGTGACAAGGCCACGTTCCTTCCTGAGCACCCTTCAAGCCCCCAGCTCAGAAGAGTGACAGGTGGGGACATAATTCACTCCACACTGCTAAGGAAGGACCATTTGGGTTCCCTCTGCAGATTTTCCAGCTGGACCATAATCCTACACTGAGGTGAGGGCTCTGGGACTCGAGGTGACTGTGAAAGTATCCACAGGCTCTCCACACCCTAGACTTAAGGGGTCCTTCAGCAGCCCTGACCAGCCCAGGGACCCAAACTTCCAAAGAACACACAAATAATCGTCAAAATAGTCACATTCCTTTCCAATTTCAAACAAAAATCAGAGTCCCCATTTTTCAGATGAGGAAACTGTGAAATCACCTGTGAAAGCAAGACAAGATCAGGGTTCTCTGAACTTCTAGTCTCCCAAAACAATATTTCTGAAACTTTCTGGTTATCTTTAAAAAATTTTTTTTATTGATTGATTTGAGAGAGAGAGAGACAGAGAGGGAGAAAGGGAGAGAGAGGGAAAGAGAGAGAGGGAGGGAGGGAAAAAGAGAAAGGGAGAGAAACATGGATTATTTTCCACCTACGTCCGCACTCATTGGCTGATTCTTGTATATGCCCGGACCTGGATGGAACCCACCAACTCGGTGTTTTTGGACTCTCCTCTAACGAACTGAGCTACCTGGACAGGGCCTCTGGTTACCTTTTAATTATTCATTATCAGGGAGTTTCTCACCCCTCACAAATTTCACTAATTCTCACCCCCCGCCCCTCATGCCTAAATCTTCCACTCACATTCTTCCCTTTTCCCTCTTCAACTGGATTTCTCTCTTCTCCAAGGTCTAAACATCTCCTTGAATTACTGAGGACCCAGCTTCCAGATTGACACTTATCTGGAACATCTTCTTTCTTTTCTTTTCTTTTTTTTCTTAAAGTCCTTTCTTGTCGCTCAGAGTCCCTTCAGGACGGGCTCCTAGTTCCTCCGCATCCTTAGCTCACCCACCCTGCTCAGGCCCTTTGTGACCCGCTTCCTCAACTTCCTCGCCCTCCTTTCTCATCACCGAGGGTCCTATCCTGCACACAGCCTGCTCAGAAGTTTCAGACTCAGTTCCTCCCAGTCTCCTGGGTGCAGCTCCCGCCCTCTCCAAATCTCAGGCCTGAGCCTATTCTTTCCTCGAGTCCCCGCATCCCACCACCGCAGTCCCCGGACTCGGGCTTCGGCGCGCTTACCGGACCAGAGCACGAGTTTGCCGTGCGCTTCCTCCTGGGACTCCGAGTCCCCGGCCAGCAGCGTGGAGGTGGCCTCGTAGGGCAGCGCGGAGCCCAGACACACGTTGTAGCGCAGCGGCTCGCAGGGGGCAGCCCGACCGCAATGGCTCAGCAGCGGCGGAGGGCCAGTCACCGCTGCGCTTCTCCTGGCGCTCCCGCCAGCGTTCCGCGGCCCAGGCCCGGTCGCGTTCCCGCTCAAGGCCATCCCCCGGCCCGGGCCCCCCAGCAGCAGCAGCAGCAGCAGCCCCAGAAGCAAGAGCTCCGGGCCCCGTGCAAGGCGGGCAGCGGCCATGGCCAAACCCGCCAACTCAGCAGAAGCCCCGGCGCCCCCCGCCCGCTCCCCGAGCCCCCTGGGCCCACGCGCAACCCTTGGGGCAGCGGAGGCGACTCAGGCGACCTGTGCGCCCCGCGAGTCCTGTGCTGGGCTCCCCCGGATGCTCCGCGCGCCGCGGGCCCTCGGCGCCCAACTTCGAAAACTTTGGAACCTGGGGCCCATGTTAGGCGGCGGAGGCCGGGGCCGGGATGCACAGCCCCCTACCCCTTTCCCTGGCAGTCCAAGCTGTCTTCAGCCCTGGGAGCTCCCGGGACCCCCAGTCTGCAGCCGCATCCCCGCTTCCACCATTAAAAACCACCTCCGGGCCCCGCGTTGGAGGCCGGGCGCGGGCCAGGGATCCGGGACTAGGTCCCCGGCGCCGCCCCCGCGCCAGCCCCGGGCCCAACCGCCGCCTTCGCCAGAGCGCACCGCAGCCCCTAGACTTCTCCCCGCCGACTACCCGGGTCCTTTGTTGCTCTAGCTCGCTAGGCTTTCTGGAATGCACGGGCCTCGTCGAGCCAAAGCCCGGCCCCCCCTCCTCCGCGGCTAGGGGAGGGACTGGCGGAGGGAGGGAACAGGAGGGGAGGGGACGAGAGAGGGGAGGAGCGCGAGCTTCAGCGACCCGAGCGCGCAGAGGGTCCCCGGCCAGGGGCTGAGGGGACGCTGCCCGCCGCCCCGGAGCGAGAGATAGGTGGAAATCGTGTCCCGGAGCTGCCCCGGGACTCAGCGGCACTTTGATAAGGCCGAGGACCGTTCGACTTGGTCGTCTGCAGGGAGTGGACTCTTCTGGTTTACGGTGGGAGAGATTGAGGGTGCCTGCAGTCCGCGGAAAGCTTGATCCCCCCCACCCCCGCTCCCCATCTCGCCAGTCTTTTCTGCTTTCGATGAGATGTTTCAGCCTGTCCCGGGTATCCGTGGAGAAGAACCAGAGTTTGGGGTTCCCGCTTGTCAAATCTTCCAGCTCGGGACCTGTGTGAGAGGTGACCTCAGAGTCACTCAGGCAGCTGCCCCGGCTGCTGTTACCTGTGGGCTCAGATGTCTAGAAACCAAACGTGCCAGCCTCAAGCCTTTGCTGCTACAAATGTGTGGTCTGAATTGTGATTTCCAACGCCTGGCCCTGGCGTGTCTTTGGCTGTGTCCAAAGGAAGCCAGTCCGTCTTTGATGGTTCTTGCTGCTGATACGCTGGCGGAGGAAGTTTCTGCGGCTCTCCTTTTTTCATTCTGCTCTTTTTGCTTTTCCTCACTCACTTCTTTGCCTGTGCAAGCCTCCCTCCCCTCCCTCCCCAGCCCCCCTCCGATTTCACAGTTTACACCTAGAGCCAAAGATCCTGCTGCGGATGGGACAGCACACCTGGGTGGCTTTCCTGTTTTACCCACTGCCCTGCCCCCTTCAGCCCAGCTGAAACGGACTAGTTCTGTTAGGTTTGGCCGTTTAAGAGCAAGTCAGTGACTGCACTTCAGCTACCGTCCTCAGTTGGAAGGGAGACAGAGACAGAGACAGAGAATGTGAATGAGAATGAGAATGAGAATGAATTTAATTCAATGTAGCAAGTCCCTCTGCGATCCTAGGGTGTACATGGCGCCATGATAAGCATGACATCTTCCCAGAACTTGTGCCTTTACTGTGGTGACAAGGCTTGCCCTCAAGCGACAGTACTGTGTTATGACAACGCAGCAAAGTCTCCTCCAGGACAGGGACCTTATTCCACCCTCTGTATACACACAGCTTCTAGTGCAGTAAGACGAGCGTATTAGTCACTCGGTAAATAAGCTGCCTAAAGGAGGTGCAGAGTGAGTGTACGACTGCGATTCACAGCGGGGAGAGGCCAGGGTGGGTAGAAGCGGAGGAGGCGGGATTTGGACCCAGCCCTGAAGTGTGAGTAGGAGGAGTCAGAAGAGCGGGCAGGGGCGGGGCTCGCTTCGCCAGGGGAGGGAACTAAGGCTGTGGCTCGCAGGCCCGGCAACCAGGGCATAATCAGGGATAAACAGGGAAATGGATTGGTGAGAAGACTTGAGTAACATACAAAGAAATTAGGGTTTAATTCTATTGGCAGTAAGAAAACAGTGCAAAGTCTTGACAGAGGAGTGATTTGTTTACGAATGTTCAACAGGCGCTGTGAGGATGGTATGAAGGTGAGAGAGGCTGGACCATTTTGAAGGAAGTTGCAGGTGATTTGTGGAAGAAGTGGGAATAAGACTCTGTCATCAGGGCATACTATCCCCACTGGAAAAATAATTTCAAACATTATGACCTACTTCGGCTATTTCTTCTGTGACATAAATGAAATGGCTGTTATAACACGCCCAAGGTTTGGGCCACAGAGAACGTTGTCTATTTCCACGCTGACGTTCTGCTTTGTGAACCTTCCCCACTTATTTTCTATCTGGTTGTTACTGCGACAGCTTTGGAGCCCCGTGGGACTTTCTCAGCGTTTCATGCTATTAGGGAGGAACCTGCGAAAGTGCTCTGACACCCTCTCACCTCTCTGCCTAAAAATTCTTCAAGTATGAAGGCTCTACCAGTCCTCGTCTGGGATTTCTTGGGAAGTATGAGGAATAATCACATCATTGACACATAGGACCTTTACACTGGGATGTCAGAGGGTGAATTGAGAGGGTCCTAAGGTGTTGTCTTCCAGCCAGAATGTTCTTATGTTCTTCGCTTCAAAAGGAAGAAGATAGTCTGGTTTCTCGTTTCTCCCGCTCTGTGTGTGTGTGTACATACACTTCCGTTCTCTAGGCTTCAGCATTCCTCTCCCGGAATCTCTCTGGCCAGCAGGAAGGTAGACTGGGAAAATTCTCATAGTACTGTCCACAGTTCCTGGGCCAGGTTCCCACCGGTGGCAGCTGCAACAATAGTAGCCGTGGCTGCACATTTAAAGTGTCTTTCCCCAGAAACAGAAGGAAGTAGAGATTCGGGAATCCCATCAGACAGGAGGTTTGGGAAGGATGGAAAGTGTTCAGTAGGAGCCAGGGAAGAGAGAATCTCCTGGTGGTTTCTGAACGGCATTCAGGGTCCTAGAGAAAGCCGATCCTCACAAGACTGCCAGGGTCTTTTAGAGACTCCTCTGAGTGACTCAGCACACTCCTGGTCTCCAACCTCAAGGAAGCCTGCAAAGTACGTCTCTTCTGAGCCTGAGCCACCCCCTACCCAGTTCCTCAAGAGTCTTACCGCCACCCACATGTCATAACACAGTCCTTTTGCCAGGGCCATGAGGGGCTGTGCTGTGTTGACAGCGCATTACAGCCCTTGATTTGCTACAAGTAGCTTCTTGACTTCTGAGTCATTCTCATCAACTGCTTTGGCACTTTGAAGTCACACATTCAATGTGGATTCTCTGTGATTTGCCTCTGGGTGTTCCACTCAGAAACAATGGATGTGCAAGTATCTGGGGGAGATCCACGGGTAACCTTGAAGCGTTGGTTGTCACACCGGTTAGAATTCGGAGCATAACTGTTGCCCGTTCTTTCTTTTTCCAGTGTTTCTTATTTTGCAACTAAGAGCATCAAGTCAGAGGACAGGCAAAATGGGAAAGGGGCTTGATCATCTGCCTCTTCAGAAAGGCAGCACGATAGATTTGGAGTTAGGAACCTGCGGTGGGCTTTCCTAGCCAAGGACCTTTGAGCAACTTATTCTAAGCCCTTATTTCTTCCTCTGCAAAAATTAGATGTTATCAGCTGTGTTCCTATACACCAGCAGTGGATAATCTGAAAAGGTAATTAAGATGGCAATTCCATTTTTAAAGCACACAAGAGAATTAAATACTTAGGAATAAATCTAACCAAGGAGCTGAAAAACTTGTACACCTACAATGACAAAACATCGCTGAAAGAACATTTAAAATACCTAAATAAGTCACAAGACACTGGTCATGGATGGAAGACTTAATATTGTTAAGAAGTCAATACCACCCAAAATGATCTTTGATACAATGCAATCCCTATCAAAATTCCAACAGCCTCTTCCACAGAAATGGAAAAGTGACCCTCAAATACACACAGAACTGCAAGGGGCCCTGAATAGCCAAAACCATAACCAAAACAATGTTGAAAAACATTAATAAAATTGGAATACTCATACTTCCTGACTTTGAAACTTACTACAGAGCTGCGGTAATTGAAGCACTGTGATACTGGCTTACAGACAGACGTATAAGCCGATAGAATAAACAGAAAGCCTAAAAATAGACCCTCACATACATGGCCAATTGATTGTTTAAAAGGTTCGAAGAGGACCTCTCAATAAAAAAGGACAGTCTTTTCGACAAGTAGTGATAGGAAAATTAGATGTTTATATGCAAAAGAATGAAATTGTATGCTTACCTTACACAATATAGAAAAATTAACTCAAAATGGATCAAAGACCTAAGTTTAAGAGCTAGTACTATAAAATTCTTAGGAGAAAACATTGGGAAAAATAGGCATAACATTGGATTTGGTGACAGTTCCATGGATATGACACCAAAAGCCCAGGCCATACAACATAGATAAATTGGACTTTATCAAAATAAAGAACTTCTGGGCATCAAAGGATACTATAAAAAAGACAACCTGTAAAATGGGAGAAAATATTTGCAAATCATGTATCTGATAAGGAATTAATATCCAAAATATATAAAGAACTCCTAAAACTCAACAACAAAACAAACAGCCTAATTTAAAAGGGGGAAAAATGTGAACAGACATTTCTCCAAAGATATACAAATGGCCAATAGACACATGAAAAAATTCTCAACATCCTAAGTCACTAGGGAAATGCAAATCAAAATTACAATGACATACAACTTCAGAACCATTAGGGCGGATATTTAAAAAAACATGACTAATAAGTGTTAGCAAGGATATGATGAAAACGGAACCCTTGGGCATTGCTGGTAGAAATACAAAATGGTGCAACTTTTGTGAAAAAGTCTGGTGGTATCTCAAAAGACTAAATGTAGGACTATCTTCATATGTCCCAGCAATTCCACTCCTAGGTGTATGTCCCAAAGAACTGACAGCCGGAAGTCAGATTACATTAACGTTCATAGCAACACCATTCACAACTGCAAAAAGGTAAAAACAACCCAAGTGTCCACCAACAGATGGACACACAAAATGTGGCATATCCATAAAAATGAATATAATTGTGTTACATGGTACAATATTGACGGACCTTGAAAACATTATGCTTAGTGCATAAGCCCAACACAAAAGGACAAATATTAAAAGATTCTGCTTATATGACCTACCTAGAATAGACAAATTCATAGACACCGGAAATAGAATATAGTTACTAGGGGCTAGGGGAAGGGAAGAAAGGGGAGTTGTTCAATGGCATAGAGTTTTTGAAGGGGATGATGAAAACGTTTTGGGTCTAATAGTAGTGATCGTTATACGACATACTAAATATATTTAATGTCACTGAATTGTATACTTGCAAATGGTTAAAATGTTAACTATTACGTTATGTTTGCTTTTTCTGCAATTAAAAAAAAGAGAAAAAAGCCTATTGCTACTTATCTAAAAGGCATCCAATGAGGATTAATATTAACAGGAGA
This sequence comes from Macrotus californicus, assembly GCA_007922815.1. Lineage (NCBI taxonomy): Eukaryota > Metazoa > Chordata > Mammalia > Chiroptera > Phyllostomidae > Macrotus > Macrotus californicus. The sequence continues at coordinate 36,237 of VMDR010003735.1, forward strand.
AATCTTGGTCCTTAAGTGCTTAACGACCATCAGTTTCCCTTCCCTTCCTTCTCTTCCCACACCCTTCCAGCGGGGCCACTTTAGCAGATCCCGGAAGTCCAACTAGTGGCCAACATTGTAAAAATGTGGCTGGTTAGGGAAAGAGTATCTTACCCCATGTCCGTCTGTGACTGCACACCGACATTTTAGGCCTTCTTGGGTTCTGTTTCTATATTGAGGAATGGTTTTCCTCTTCCCAGCCCAGGGCATTACCACTTCATCTCCCCGGCTGCACTGGCTCAGAGCCTTGGAGTCATACTTGATTCTTCTTTCTCTAACACCTCACACACAGTCCATCAGCTAATCCTGTCAGCTACATCTTTGAAATATGCATGTCTAGATTCCAGCTACTACTCATCACCTCCACGGCTACCAGCCTGGTCTGAGCTACTATCACCTGTCATCTGGGCTACTCCAAGAGCTTCCTAACAGGGCTCCCCATTACCCCTTACCCTCCTATATAGCCTATTCTCTAGCCAGATGCCAGGGTGATCCTTTTAAATATGTCATATCAGCCCTGGCCAGAGAGCATCATTTGGTACACCAAAAGGTTGCAGGTTCAATCCCCAGTCAGGGCACATACCCAGGTTGCAGGTTCGAACCCCAGGTGGGGTGTGTAGTGAAGGCAACCAATGTTTCTTTCTCTCTCCCTCTTTCTCTAAAACCAATAAAAACATATCCTCAGGGGAGGATTTTTTTTTTAATTTCTTAAAAAAATAAAATAAAATAAAATATGTCATATCATATCACTCAAGTGCTTAAAACCCTCTGATGGCATCTCATAACACTTACAGAGTAAATCTTCAAGATCTCAGCGTGACTTCCCCAAGGCCCCGTCACCCCCCAGCAACCTCCTGGACCATATTTGGTGTTACTCTTTTCCTGGCTCACTCCATCTCAGACATGCTGTTCTTTCTGCTGGTCTTTGCACACATCACCAAGCTCCTGCCTTGGGGCCTGCAATCATGACCTCAAGTTCACTCAAGTCTCTGCTCAAATATCCCTCCTCGAGAAGGCATTCCTTACAAATTGCTCCAAAGAAAATGAAATACTTAAGTATACATCTAATAAAAATATGTACAGGATCTGTATGATGAAAGTAATAAAAGACAACCTAAGTCCTTGGAGAGACACACAGTGTTTACGGATTGGAAGATTCAACCAATCCATAAGTGTAGTAAAGCTGTCAATTTCCCATAAAATTGATTCCCTCAGCCTCTCGGTTTGACACAAGTCCTATCAAAACCTCAGAAAGTTTCTCTGTAGACGTAGACGAGTTTATTCTAAAATTTATATGGAAAGTGAAAGGCACTAGAATAGCTAACATCATTTTTGGAAAAGAAGAAGAAAGTGGAAGAAATCACTTCTAAATATTAAGGCTTGCTATATAGCTACAGTAATATAAAAAGTTAGCAGGAAAATATACACATTGGTTGATGGAACAGAATAGGAAACCTAGACAGATGACTATAAATATGCCCAATTAATTTTTGACAGTAAGCAAAGAAATTCAATAGAGAGATAACCTTTTCTTTTTTAAAAATAATTTAAAAAATCCTTACCCAAATACATGCTCATTGATTTTAAAGAGGGAGGGGTGGGGGATGAGAGAGAGAGAGACATTGATGATAGAGAAACACTCACTGGCTGCCTCCTGTATGCACCTTGACTGGGGATCTAACTCACATCCTTTGGTGCACAGGACCACACTCCAACCAACCGCGCCACCCCCCAGGGTGAGAGAGAACCTTTCCCATAAACGATGTTGGAGCAATTAGACATCCGTGAGCAAAGATGTGAAACTCAACCTAGACTTTACACCTTGTACAAAAATTAACTCAAAATGAATCATGGATTTAATGTAAACGAAAAACGATAAAACCTCTAGGAAAGAACACAGGAGAAAATTCTCAGGGTTTATATATGAGTAGACAAAGAGTTCTTATACTTGACACCAAAAGAATGACCCATAAGAGGAACATTTTACAAATTAGACCTCATCAAAAATTGTAAACTTTTGCTCTGCCAAAGTCACGGCTAAGAGAATGAAAAGACAAATTACAGGCTGGGAGAACATATTTGCAAGGCACGCAGATGACAAAGGTCTAGGATCTGGAACATACAAAGAACCCTCGAAACTCAGTATTATGAAAACGAACAATACAATTAGAAAATGGGCAAAAACATGCAGACACTTCACCGAAGAGAATGTATAGGTGTCAAATAAATACATGAAAAGATATTCCATATCATTAGTCATTAGAGAAATGCAAATTAAACCACAATGAGATATCTCAACACAACTATCAAAATGGTTAAAATGAGAAACAGTGATTAACACCAAATGCTGGCAAAGCTGTGGAGAAACAGCATCACTCATACATTGTTGCAGAATGTAAATAACACAGCTACTCTGGGAAACAGTTTGTCAGTTTCTGGGGGGGGAACCCCAAAAGCAAAAAAGAACCCCCCAAAACAAAACCATACATACATTTACCATACAACCCAGCAATCACACTCCTGTGCATTTAGCCAAGAGAAATGAAGACTTATTTCCACACAGGGACTTGTACACAAATGTTCATAGCAGTTTTATTTGTCATAGCTCAAAATTGGAAACTAACCAAGCGTCTTCAATGGGTGAATGGTCAAGCAAACGGTGGTACATCCGTACCAGGGATGTACTACAGAGACATAAAAAGGAACAAACCATCGATTCATGTAACAGCTTGGATGGATCTCAAGGGAATTACGCTGAGTGAAAAAAGTTGGTCTCAAAAGGAGACCACTGCATGATTCTACTGATGTAGCAATTTATCATTTATGAAATAACCTAATTTTTGAGCTGGAGAACAGATGAGTGGTTGCCAGGGGTTACGATGATGAGGAGAGATGGGTGTGGCTACAAAGAGGTAACACTGATATCTCTTGTGTTGATGGCACACTTGAGTATTTTTTGTCATAGCTTTATTGAGTATAATTCATAGACGCAGTTCAGTGTCTTGAATGTCGTGATGATTACACAAGGCTACGAGTATGATAAAATTACACAGAACTATGTGCACCTACTCAGACGAGTGCATTTATAACTGGTGAGGTCAATTCCTTGGTTTTGGTATTTTCCTATAATTGCATAAAATGTTAACATTAGGAAATATCAGGAAAAATGCATGGGGCTTCCCAGTATATTTCTTTGCAACCTCCTGCGAGTCTAAAATTATTTCAAAATAATGATCTTCTAAATTTAAGGCATTAAAAAAAACCTTTTCCATCCAGAATAGCACTTCTTCTGTCACTCTCTACTCTCATGGCCTGCTTTATTTTTCTTCAAAGCCTATATACCTCCACCTGAGATCATACTGCACACAATGTCAAAGGTATAATTTTGTATAACCCCGTCTCCCCCAGTACAGGTAGGAAGGCAGGAACTTGTGTTCTCCACTGTATGCCCAATGCCAGAATGGCGCCTTGTTGAGTGAACACGTGAACCTGCCTCCCTGTGGGTATACGTTTTATTTATTGGGTATATATGTAAATTGGCCTTTGTAGCTTCTTGCCGGAAACAAGGTGTCTACCCTAGACTCTCCATTCAGGAGAATTTCAATTGCGTTCTTCGAGCAAGAACATTTTAATACATGCAGTTCTCTAGTGGTGAACAGGCATTTGATCCCATTCTGTTCATTTCTTCCTGGCTTTTATCAGGTCTTTGGGAACATGTCCTCACTTAGTGTCTTTCCGGGATGAACCTTCAGCTATGAGAGCGAAATAAAGGTCCTTGAATCTGACAGAGCTGACCCTGTGTTCCTTTAGAGGTCAAGGCTTCAGACTGAGTTGTTCAAAGAGAGTGAAGCAATTTTATAAGAAAAAGACACAGTGCAAAGAAAGATCATTAAACTCTCAGCCATCTGTCTTATTACAAGTGGTCATAATAATTGTACTGTGCATCTGCGGGAGGCAAAATAGTGGGTCCTAACGACGGCCACATCCTAATCACCAGAACCTGCGAATATAAGATCTCACATTGCAAAAGGACTTTGCAGATGGATATGATTAAGGTTAAGGACCTCGAGATGTTGAGAGTGGCCTGTATTATGCAGATGCGTCCAGTCTAACCACAGGAGTCCTTACGAAGACCAACCTTTCCCGTCTGCAGAGAGCCAGAGAGAGACGGTGTGAGAAGGACTTGATCTGCTGTTGCTGGCTTCAAAGGTGGAAGGAGGGGGCGACAAGAAGATGGAAAACGCAAGGAGAGAGATTCTCCCCTGGACCCTCCGGAAGGAATGCAGCCCCGCTGACACCTTCATTCTAGCCCAGTGGGACCCGCGGGGGACTTCTGACTTACAGCACTGTGCAAGGGTAAATCTGTGTTGTCTTAAGCACTAAGTCTGTGGTGAGTTGTGACAGCAGCAATAGAAAACTAATACAGTATCCTACTCTGGTTATAGCCTTTTATTAGCTTTGCTCATAGGCAACGGAAACCAAGTTGGGCTTCCTTAAGCAGACAATGCAAGCTTTTCTGTGAGCAGTGTCTCAGGAAGCCCAATCCAGGACAGCCATGGTGCTGCAGAAAGGTTGTAGGACCACAGGGAAAGCTGCCACCAGAAGTATCCTTCCTCTGTCCCTTTTGTCTGCCTCCCCACCCCCACCCCATTCTGTTCCAGTCTCCTCTTCTTATCGAAGGGCCTTCTCTGTTACTCAGTCCATAGATGCAGGAAGGCTGAGCCTCAGCTTCCCCTTGCCTTCTCTCTCTTCCCCAGACCAGTCAGCCCAGGCTGTGGCTAGAATCTCATTCTCAATTCTGAAGTCCCAGAGAAGGAACTATTTGGAAGCTTGGGCTACGTGCCCATTAGGGGTTGAATTGTGTCCCCTGAAAAAGAGATGTTGAAGCACTAATCTCTCAGTACCAGAGAATGTGACCTTATTTGGAAATAGGGTCATTGCAGATGTAATTAGTTATGAGGTCATTCTAGAGTAGAGAGGGTACTTATTCCAATATGATCTGTGTCCTTACAGGAAGAAGAAATCAGGACACAGACTCAGAGATAAGATGGCCATGTGAAGATGAAGGCAGAGACTGTGGATAGCTGCCATAAACCAAGGAATGTCTGGGGCCACCAGGAACTGGAAGACGGAGGAAGCATTCTCCGCTAGGGACGCTAGAAGGAGCCTGGCCCTACCAACACCTTCATTTTGGACTTCTGGGCTCTGGAACTGGGAGGCAATAGTTTCTGTTGTTGCAAGGCACCCAGTTTGTGGTACTTTGTTACACTAGCCCTAGGACACTAATGCAGTGCTCAAGCCTGATCGAGTCAGCTAGGTCCGGGAGACCATGGCTTGTAGTACAAATGGCTCCTCAAGACTCATGCCTGAGGCTGGAGTAGGGCACTGGTTTCCACAAAAGGAAGTCATTGTGAGCTGAACAGATGCACTGACAACTGTCCACTCCAGTTCCCTACAGCAAGGACAAATACAATATTCTGACTCATTTTTGTTTGTTTTGCTTTAAAATATTTAATTATCTTAGCCTCTGGAAAGCATGTCAGTGTATGAGGCGAGATATGAATCTAAGTTCCTTCTTTTCTATAGCATAATTAGTGTAATCCATTTGTCCTAACACCTTTCATTAGTGAGTACCCCTTCTCATCACTGTGTTGCTTCGTGTTTATTAGTCAATGTACACTGATAACTGAAAATATTTCTGGAATCTCTACGCTATTCCATTCGTCGACTGACTTACCAGATTCCTGGCATGATTGTGAGAAGACTCTGGGAGCTTAACTTCCCACCTGAGTTCCAGGGCATGGTTACCCCTTGCTTTATTCCCTCCTGTGAGTGTCTTATCTATGGATGGAACACCTAATTACTTGACTTATTTTGGGGGGTGGGGGCTTTCACGACGTTCCTGACCAATTTATTATTTATTTATTTATTTATTTATTACCATGTTCCTTCTTCTATGTATCAAAACTCATACCAAACAATGAGTTCTGGGTTGCAAAAGAGGATTTATTTTCCGCACCTGTATATAGTCTTTGCCCCCAAATTAAGCAAAAACAAACACAAGTGCTAGTTCCTGACCACTTTAGATGAATGGGTAAGGAGAATTCTTCTGGTGGAAGAAACTGTGCCCTTTCTGTGTCCCCCTTTTTGAAATTAGTCCCTGACGCTGTTAACATATCTGGTCTTAGGGATGGGGACAAGTCAGACAAACCAAAGACCCACCTCTTAAACTTTGTAATAGCTATGCGTGCCTGGCACAGTAAGCACTCAATAAACGTTAAGTGTTATTAGAACGAAGGTCAGACAACACCCACCTTAAACTCTTGCTCATCCTTATATCTCCCCTGCCTTAAGTCCAGCATGAGAGGGGGGAAAAGATGTGGTAGGCTAAATAACGGCCACCCCAAAATGTCCACGTCCTAATCCTTGGAAACTGTGTATATACTACTTTGCATGGTGACAGGGACTTTACAGATGTGGTTAAAATAAGATTCTCAAAATGGGAAGATTATTCTGGATAGTGGGCCCAGGATAACCACAACGGTCCTATTGGGGGACATGGGTGAGTCAGAGAGAAAAAGGAGATGTGACCGCAGAAGCAGAAGTTGCACTGATGGGCTTTGAAAGATAGACAATGGGGCCAGGCACCAGGGAATGCAAGCGGCCTCTAGAAGCTGAAAAATGGATCCTCTAGAGCCCTCAGAAAGAGCTTTGCTCATACCTTGCTTTAGTCCAGTGAGACCCATTTTGAACTTCTGACTTCTAGAATTGTGAAATAACAAATCTGTGTTGTTTTAAGCCACTCCATTTGTGGTATTTGTTACAGCAGCAACAGAAAACATATAGAGGGAATCCGAATTTCACTGATCATTCTGCCAAACTGGCACCCCTGGACTCGAGTCCTTATTTAAATTGTGGGGTTTGAGGCCCAGAGAACCTAGGGGTACCTTTCTTGTCGTGTCACCCCAGCCAAATTTTCACCACCCTCTAAGTCTTTTGTCTCCGTTTCTGCCCTTCCAGCCTGATTTCCGCTGCCCCAATGGTCTTCTTCCAAGGGTACCTTTGAAGCTAGATTCAACAGCTGTTCTTACATACGGGCATTAACCACACATGATCGAAACTAGGGTTATTAGAAACATGGAAATTCATGGAGCAAATTAAATTGAAGCATGAAATAATAATGAGAAAATCTTTTAAAAGCTTGGGGCATTTTTTTCCCTCCTAGCATCAAGCCAAAGAGGAAGAAAGCTACAGAGATACTGAGAAGCGAATCTAGCTAGAAACACTGAACTACATACACTACAAGCTTCTGAACATTTGTTTTAAGACCTGTGGCTTGGGCAGAAATTCCCGACCTTTTGGTCACAGTCCAGAAGACTAGATACCAAGAGACAGTAGAGACTTAGTAAGTAAAAATGCAGCTTGGAGTTTAAGAATTCTGGATTTGAATCCTGGTTCTGTGGACCACCATTTTTGGTCTCTTCTTCCAAGAGGCCCCCAAAGAGCACCCTGTCAGGTGAGCTCCTCAAAAGCCTGCGAACTGCAGAGATGCATTCGCCCACCTCTAACCCAAAACACGCACTTCTGGGCCCACATCACGAAAAGACGACAAAGGATAAAATGCACTCTCCGGCCCTAAGACAGCGTATTTTATACTCTTCTCTCCAGAATAAAATGCTCTTACTTTTAATTTTTTATTTGTGATGATTTTGTTTTTTTCTTTCCGTTCTGTTACTAGCTGGAACTCAGTTTTGGCCGGGGCCCCAGGCGGCTGCTGGAAAGACGCCCTCCCAGGAGCAGAAGGCTCGCTTAGGAGAAACTGGGGGCGGGGAGCGAAGTCGCGTCTCTGCCTCGCCAGCGCGGTAGGGATTCTCTCGAGTCTTTCCAGGGCCGGGTCAGCTCCCTAGTCTGAGCCCCCTGACAGCAGAGGACATCGAGCAGACATCGGGGGACACTCGCCACGCAGGGGGGTCGCGTAGCTCAACCCCCAGCTCCTCCAGGCAGGGAGGGCAGAGCAGCGGGTTCAGGCCGCCGGCGGGGGCGAGGACCACCCACAGCGCCGGACGGCCCGCCCCGGCCCCGCCCCCGCCCCCGGCCGCGCCCCCGGGCCTCCCTGCTCGCCGCCCTCACTCACTCGCTGCTCTGGGAGCATGGAGCCCCACTCCCCGCTCGACTTTTTCTCAGTCCTTCCCAAAGCAAGATGGGCAGTGGTAACCAGCTCCTTCAGATACAGATAGAAGAGGGGTTTAGAGGAGCAAGACTGGAAGTGAAGAGATGGCCTTTTCCCGCCTCACTCCTGTCTCCCCCAGAGAGTGCTCGACCCTGGTTTCCAGACGTTTCGTTACCTACTCCCATCCTAAAAGTTTTGGGTGGCACATTAATTTTAGTTCACTTTAGTTTGGAAAAAATTAACATCAGGTTTTGGGATAAAATCAACGCATTCCCTGATCAGAACTGGGATTTTTCGACCTCGTTTGGACGGAGCACGGGTTGTGAAAGGGGATAGTGCATCTGATTGAAGGAGATGGGGCCAGGAGGTACGGTGGCATTTCGGGGAGTCTCCAGTCCCTTCCAGGAGGGAGGGCCCACGGGCTAGGCCCTCTACCCCTCCCCTTCTAGTTGCCAGAATGGAAAATTCATGGAGTCCAGCTTAGCCCAGGTCAACAAACTTTTATTGCCATTTCTGGCTCCCCCTGCCCCAGCAAGATCCCTGCTTTTTACAATTGTAGAAATAGTGAGCTCTGGTGCAGGGGAAGGGGTGGGGGGTGGGTTGAGTGTTACCTCGCCTCCTCTGCACACTGCCAAGGTTAAGAAACCCCACTTGCTGGAGAGGGAGGGCCAGATGGGAGGAATTCAAAAGTACTATGGCTCAGTACCACCTTTACTGGGTGCATAATATAGAGTCTAATGGTCCCAAACATTTTTCAAAGGGGGTGGGGGAGAGAGGGATGAATTTGGCTGCGGCTGTCCCCTTGCTCTTGCTGCCATGTTTCCATGGAAATGAAGGAGAGACAGGATGTGCCTCACTCTGACTACCTAGGAGGATGGCAGGGCAGGCATTTAGTAAACATATCGCCTTCCATTGCTACCCAAATCACGCAACTGTCCCCAGCCGACCTCCAAGCTCACTGCCTGCTCCATTCCCTTCCCTTCTGGAGCTGATATCGTGCCAATTGGACTCCAGGCATGGCTGCTGCGTCCACTCTCCAGACAGGTCTTGCTGGCAACAGCTGGAATCTGAGCGTGTCTGTCAAGCTCAGAAGCAGCCTTAGTAGTGCTCTCAGTCACAGTGCCTCCATGAAAAGCAGCAGCTGAACCCCCGCGACTCTGGCAACTGCTGTTCGCAAACATCTCTGCCCAGACAAAACTTGAACATAAACCCAAATAAGTAAGATTAGAAACAATACAAAATAACTCCCTAACGATGCTGAAGGCTAGGAAGGGGAGAGGAGACATATCCTCCAGAGACTTGAGCCACCTAGGCACCTGCCTTCTGCCTGCCTGGAGTTTGCTTCTTCCCACTGGGCTGTTGCTGGGGGCTGGGGGCTGGAATCCAAATCTCCACTGGGTGCTGAGGGATGTACCCACTGCTGTTGGTGAGGAGGCTCTCCTGTTGCTGTAGGTGCAGGATGGATCCTCAGTACCATGGGTCAGCCCGGTGCTGCTGGTTGTAGAGCTGTAGCTTGATCTGATCTTTGATCTGATTCATGAGGATCTGCGACAGCAGGATTCCCACCAGCTGGGGGAGGCAAGAAGGATTGGGCCCTCAGCAATGAGCGATGCCTTTGTTTTCCCTGACTCAGTCTTCCCAGATTGGTCAGCACCCTCTCATCCCTTGCTCCCCAGCAATGTCAGTGCCTGACACCCTAGCTGATCCCCAGCTGCCCTCCCCAAAACAAAGGAGTCTTTGCAGAACTGTGGGACACACAAGTCTTGCAGGGTGAGTTACCTGGGGGATGGCCAGACCCAGTGCCACACCACCGAGTAAGAAGAGGTTGCTGTGTATCCAGTTGACCAATTTGTCAATGCAGCCATTGGTGTAGATGACTTTACTAGCTTCCAAGTAGTCAAGGGCCTGCATGCCTCGGCCGCACATGGTGTTGATCACTGCCTGGGGAGAGAGTTGAAAAGCCAAATGGGACTCTCACTCCAATAACTTTTTCTTTCGGGCCCTAGCTGATGGGATTCCCACCCTTCCTAAACTCCTAAATTGTTAGAGAATTTATGTGGGGGATGCTACATGGAAGGTCGCTAAATGCAAGCTTCCTTCCTCTGAGGGAGCCAAGTCCAGTTCGCCTTGATTTAGAGACCTGCCCCTTCTGAACCCTCACATGGGCTACAGGAGTCAAAGATTAACAAAGGCATCAGATTGGAGTGAAGAACAACGTGTGACAGTTGTCCAACAAAATTGACCGGTTAAGCTAGGGGATGGGGATTCCCAACTGCAGTAGCCCTAATCACAGAGTGACTCAGATCACTGCCCAGGAGGAAATGAAATGTGAAGTGTGCTCACCTGGTTGGGGGTAGGCAAGCAACAGGAGTAAGGCACAGAGCAGCGCTCACGGCTGGGGTTGTCTTCTGAACAGTTGAAATACATGTTCAGGGACCAGTCCTTGTAGGAAATCCCTCCACAGCAGCTGAACTGCAACAAAGTCCACCACAGAGGTTAAGGATTGCCCACCCTCGCACTGAGGTGACCGGGAGAATGCCCAGAGCAGCCGGAGGTCTATGGAGAGCTTCCACGTGTAAGTTCGGGTTGTGTTTATAGATACCCTTGGAACACGAGATGGAGTTTCTCAGTGGCCTTTAGGTAAAGAAGTTTTCCTTTTTAATTTCTAATTTGTTTTAATCCTCACCTGAGGATATGTTTATTGATTTTTAGAGAGAGAGAGGAGGAGAGGTGGGGGAGAGAGAGAAACATCTATCGGTTGCCTCCCATACCCACCCCAACCAGAAATGAAACCCGAAACCTAGGTATGTGTCCTGACTGTGGATCGAATCTGCAACCTTTTGGTGTACAGGTTGATGCTCCAATCAACTGAGCGACCCGGCCAGGGCTCTTCTTAATTTCTATTACTTTATATATCTTGTTATAACTTACCACAGCCATACACACATACATGGTTTTGCACATTACACTATGACCTCCTTGAGGGCAGTTCCTGGTTTTACGGTCCTGCATATCGTAGAGCCTGGCAAAAGGAGGTGTTCAAAAATACCGACTGAAATAATGAAAGCCTCAGTGATGCAAATATTTACGTGAATGTAGAGAAAACACAGGAAGAGAACCTTCAATATTGTGGGCCCACAATTACTCCATGGAAGCAAGTAGGATTCAGTCCGTGTCTATTGGCCCACGGGAAGGGGAACTTAGCACTGGTCTCAAAGCACTTTTATCGACAATTTAGCTTTTGAGTCATAGCAGTATTTTTCACAAGAGCCAAAAGTTGGGAGTGACTCAAACGTGCATCAAAAAACCCAAAGTGTAGTATACGAGGTCTGTCCAGAAAGTATCCAGTCATGTACTATGAAAAATAGAGACATTTATTGAAGAAGACACAAGATACAACAAATGTTGTACATAGGACAAGGACACCTCAGTTCCCTTCAAAGTAGGCCCCTCGGGACCTCACACAGTTCTCCCAATCGCTGTTAGTTGCTCCATCACATTTTCCTGAATCTCATCGACAGTCTAAAATCTCTTCCCTTTCAAAGGTGATTTTAGTTTTGGGAAAAGCCAGAAGTTGCAGGGTGCCAAATCTGGGCTGTAGGGGGACTGAGTCGCCTGGGTGATTTGATATTTTGCCAAAAAACTCTGCACAAGATGTGATGCATGAGCAAGTGCGTTGTCGTGATGAAGCTGCCAATCACCAGTTGCCCATAGCTTTGGTGTTCTGAATCATCCAAATAGTTTCCATGGAGGGATGTTCGAGCTTTATGCAAAATTTGATACAGATTCCTTTCTCTTCTTGCTCAGTCATTTTGATTGTGACAGACACACAGTACACATGCTCACTCAAGGGCATCTACCGCCCCCACTGACTAGTACAGTGAAGTCGTCACTGTTCACACATGCTCATTCCAGTCCACTCTCCTTGGCTGCCAGGTTCCATTGATGTTGAGCAAACCATTCTCATTATATTAACAATGGCTGGACATTTTCCAGACAGACCTCGTATGCATACAATGGAATATTAATCAGCCTTAAAAAGGAAGGGAACTTTGACACATCCTACAATTATGGATGAACCTTGAAGACATTATGCTAAAGGAAATAAGCCAGTCACAAAGGAAAAAATGCTGTGTGATTCCACTCGTAGGAGGTACTGGAGTTGTCGGATTCATAGAGACAGAAAGTAGAACGGTGGTTGTCGGGAGCTGGGGGAGGAGGAGGTGGGGGGGTTACTGTCTAATGGGCACAGAGTTTCAGTCAGGGGAGATGAAAAAACACTGGAGATGGGTGGTGATGATGGTCGTACAGTAATGGGAATGTACTCAGAGTCACAGACGTGTAGACTTAAAAGTGGTTCAAATGGTAAATTTTGGGTTATGTAAACTTTACCTCAATTTTAAAAATTTAACTTCTGAGTAGAAGTTAATATTAAAAAGTCTTCTCAGTTCCTCATCCCCTTATAAGCGACCACTTATAACGGTTTCTTACCTATCCTTTCAGATTCCTTTCGCAAATATGAGTACATGTTGCTCCCTCCCTCTTATTTCATATGAGTGGTAGATAGCCATGTATACTGTTCTGTGCCCTTAAAAGTACTTTGAAAGCACCCTGTGTGTACGTTTTTATTTTTCCTACGTCCTTTCCAGAATCCATTACCCTGGTAGGTATTGAAAAAGCCCACAGCCCCGGCTGGTGTGGCTCAGTTGGTTGGAGTGTCATTCCGTAACCGAAAGGTTGTGGGTTCGATCCGTGGTCCAGGCACAAACTAGAGGCAACCAGTCCACATTTCTCTCTCTCTCTCTATAAAAGAGCTATGAAAAAAATGTCCTTAGGTGATCATAAAAAAAGAAAGAAAAAGCCCACAGGCTTGGAGGGTGAAGCCTCTCTTGGGATGGCACTGACTTTTGCTCACAGCCCCCCAGACTCCTAGCTGCCCGCCCCCCACCTCTTAGCCCATACCTCTTTCTGGCCAAAATCAATGAGGTTCTGCAGGTCCAGGTCATTTCGGTAGTGTACGATGGCATTATTGATTATCTCACTCACTTTCCCTCGTGCCTGCCGGAGACATGAGCAGGGAATCAGTACACAGGACTAAGCCCTAACCTGCTCCTCCCTGCAGAAATAACAGTAGGCAGTGGTCATCCTTATTTCTTTAAGTTAGCCTTCAAATCAGAACCGAGTCCTAGTGATGGAAGACAGCCAGTTCTGAAGCCCATCGATCCATGGGCCCTCAGGTACCACCGGATAGGCTGTTGTCACTTCGCAGGGCCACATTTCATGATAATCAAATATTGTACTTATCTACTTCTGAATACTATTACCACAAAATACTTGGTGAGAAACTTTTAAGTAGAGAAAGGCTTACTGAGCTGAGACACTGACCTCTAGTGGATATAAGAGAATTACATCTCTTTAAACAAATCTACATGGATCATTTGAGGATTTTACTAAGCCAGGTCTAGGACATTCTGAGGGATTCCATGACTCTCAACTTTATAGTTTCCACCATGCTCTCTTCCTTCTGGCTCCCCTGCTCCTCCCAGGGTTCCCTATCCATGGTCCTATACTCTGTCCCCTACAATGATTTGCCCTTTGGGAAAGGAATTCTATCACCGAATGGCAAATCATGTCCAGATATGGTAAGCACCTTTTAAAATCTTATTTATTTTCCTTCTTCTTTCCTTCTGTTTATTCCAATAAATGTTTGTTTGTTTTTTTTCAAAGAAGTAAAAGGCTTTTCATGTTGTCTGTGGTCCACTTGACAACTGAGTTTTACCCAAATCATTTGCCATTAAAGTTTGCAGGTCAGTGTGTAAACTCGATCACTAACTCTGCATGATGTTGCAGAAGTGAAGGAAGGGAGCCAGGTTTGCTAAAGTAATTGTGATGATAGACATATATTGGCCCCAGAAGCTACTGAGGTGGTCCATTCTATCCTCGTACAGTGTAAAAAATAAAAAGTTTGCAGATTATTTTAACTTTGTGGTCATAGGGTTAACTTTCCTGTTGGCCTCTCAGACTGTCAGAGAGGAATGCCCTACACTCTTGAAACCCTCTTTAAATATGGTGAGTTTAAAGGCCATTCATTCATTCATTCATTCATCCCGAAGGTGATGCTTCTTAGGGGCAGGAGTGCTGTGGTTGATCAGTCAGGCTAAGCACAGGCAGGAACTTTCCCTTCCTCCCCTGGGTCACACCTGAGGAGGCCCTTGGTTCCCAGCAGTACCTTGTCTGAGAAGACGAAGCCCAGGATCCCAGCAGCCAGCTGCAGCAGGAACACAATGGTGAGGCAGAGCGAGAACTGCGGGGAGAGAGCCCGAAAAGGTGACGGTCTGTTACCACGTTGGGCAGTAGCCTGCCCAGGGCCACAGGAAGTACTGAAGGGGGCACAGGGTACTTGACCCCCACATGGTAAAGGCTGCTGCCTCTGGGATGCTGTCTTGGGGGTGGTCACATTGTGCTGGGTCGCCTGGGCTGAACTCTCCGGTGAGGAGTGGACAGCACAGACCTTGGGGGTAGGGTGGGACAGAGGAAACTGAAAGGCTGTAGCAATGGCATTGGGAGGCTGAGAGGCACAGAGAGAAGGGGGCCAGGGTCTTCCCAGTGGGGCCCCGGACCACTCACCGTCTGCAGGAGGCAGATGTTCTCACGGAGGGATCCGATGCAGCCACAGAAGGTGAGCAGAAACATGAGGATGCCCACCACGATCAACAGGATGGCTGGGTCCACTGCCAGGCAGGCCAAGGCTGCTTCTGGGGGAAGGGGCTGTCTCTCAGTCTGAGCATGGTGTCGGCTCAGGGTGGCACCCAAGGGCGGGTGGAGGGTGTCCCCCAAATGTTCTCCTCCCTCAGTGGGGGCATGTCTAGTGTGGTTGGGTGAAGGTTACGGGGAGGCACTATCACCCTCCCACGGGGAGAACAAGAAGGTCCCAGCAGGGTTTGTGGCATTTAATTTGAGGAACAAAGTAAGAGCCTTTCTTCCTTGGCTCAGGAGAGGAGGGACCACTTTCGCTCCAGAAAAGAATTAGAATGGCATTAGGCTGGCCAGCTTTGCCGATTTCCTGGAGACTTTGTGCACTGGAATAGCAATGGAAGTTGAGTTACTCCAGGAGTGGGGAGGGGCTGAAGCCTCTGACTACTCTCTGCTCCCAGAGCCCTGCCTTCTTCCTTAGACACTTCCTAAGCCTCAGAGGCAGGTATATTTGGAAGATTTGTGAGAGCTCCGGGAAATGTGAACTGGCGTGGGAACAAGCTACCAAGGTTTGGCAAGAGGGCAGCTGCCCCCTTTAGCCCCATAGCTTACGTGGGAACAAGTGACACAGGGCTAAAGGAGACAGAGATGGAGGGGACTGGCAGGAGTCATGGGGAGGTAGAGGGGACCTATAGCTCACCTGCATGCTTCATCAGCCGAGCGTAGACTCCTACGGCCACCAACACCATGGAAATCACCTGGGGAGACAGGGAACCAGCCAGACCCTGAGACTTTGGAAACCAGAGGACTGATCGCCACAGAACAACCCTAAAGGAGGGCAAGGGATTTTCCCAGGACCAAGAGATGAGCATCTTGCTCCTCCCCGGCGACACACTTGGTGGTATCTGTCAGCGCTCTACCTCCACGAAAAGCTTGTACCAAGATGATCTCATTCGTGCCTCACAGCACAGTTATCCTGCGAGGCAGCGTTATCCCCGTTTTACAGATGAGGAAGTTACAGTTCACACGTTATAACAGTGGTTCAGAACCTGGGCTTCAGAGTGACTCAGACCTGGGCCCATGCTGGACCAGTCTCGAGACTCCATTTCTGTATCTGATGATGGGAATTAAAAACAACTCCATTTAAAAAAATTAGATGAACACAAAATAATGCATGGCAAACACGCACCACAGTGCTTGATAATAAATATTATCTAGCATTACTAAGTTAACTAACTTGCCCTGGGTCATGGAGAAACTCCATGAAGTTATGAATTCTGGCCCAGCTATATCAAAGGGCAGGTCTTACTGGTGAAGCAGGGCTAAGTAGATGCACACTCCCAGGCCTCTCTCTTCAAGGTCAATGTGGTGGCAAATGCAAGAATGAAAGTGCATACCAAAGTGAAAGCATGCATGCATGAATGTGTGTGTGTGTGTAAAAAAGGCAGAACTCCCTTGGCAAAGGAACCTTTAACTTTATAAACCCTGATTACAGTGTGAAGGAATGGAGGAATGGAGGCCTTTCGAACTCCCTGGCTTTGCCCTGAGCAACCCCCATCAGAGACTACCAGGGGTCCCAAAGGGGCCTTTCTGCCACCCCCAAGCCCTCCAGGAATGCTGGGCTGCCCAGTTTACACAACCCCGGGCCACCCTTTCTTTGTGCCCAGTCCCCAGGCTGGTGCTGTGCGACAGCTGGCCATCACCGTGGCAATAGCTGGAGCTGAGCTCTGGCTGGAGAGACTTCTCAGCAGCAAGGACTTGGCCAGCTCAGTGGGGGAGATGGCTGGCCAGTCTCCACTGTCCTACAAGACAGAGACCGGCTGGAAAGAGCCACCTTGGGGCTTCCGTGGGAGAAGGGAATTACCTATAGCAGGTAATAGGGTCTGATTACTCCCTCAGTAGAAAGACATTTTTTTCCTCAGGGGCCTCTGCCATCTGTTGCATTCAGCAGTAAATGGGAAACCACCCTTATCTAAGACTGTATCTTTCAGGACCCTTCTCTGCCTAGATGCACAGTCCCCTCTCCTTACCCCTCAATCGTCTGACACTGTCTCTGATTCAGGGGCAAATGTGTTAACTGCTGGCCCTCACACCCTTTGTCCAGGGAGCTGCTTGCAGAGCTGAGAATGTGGTTGGAGATGCCTACTGGCTTCTTGTCCCAGCACAATCAGGCTCAGGGAGCAAGGAGGGGTTGGAGGCGGGGAGTG
Source organism: Macrotus californicus (assembly GCA_007922815.1). Classification (NCBI taxonomy): domain Eukaryota; kingdom Metazoa; phylum Chordata; class Mammalia; order Chiroptera; family Phyllostomidae; genus Macrotus; species Macrotus californicus. The sequence goes on from VMDR010003735.1 coordinate 53,346, forward strand.
GGCGGCAAGGAAACCACACCAGAGAGACGCAGTCATCCCCTAGGCCTAGAGGCACAGCCCTTTGCCAGAGTGACTGGGCATCTCTGCTCGCCCTTGCAACACCACAGGCAATTACAGTTCTGAATATCACTTTACTGAATCATTTAAAAATACGTATCTGGTTTGCTCTTTTTGTCTTTTTATTACAGGCCTGATAAGAGCAGAATATTTAGTCATTTTACAATGCTGTTTCGCTCTGGCTGGGTGGCTCGGTTGGAGGATCATCTCATTCACCAAAAGGTTCCAAGTTCAATCCCCACTTGGGGTGTGTACAGAGGCAAACGATCGATTTTTCAATCTCACATTGAGGTTTCTCCCTCTCTCCCCCTTCCTGTCTCTCTAAAATCAACAACTATATATTTAAAAGTAAATAAATAAAAATAAAAATACATATCTACTCTTTATTTCTATTGCATTTGGGGTCCTCACCATTTTTTCACATGTTAAATTTTCATGAGGGTGTATAACCTTCCACAAAGATAGACTCTGATGAAATCCTAACACAGCTAAAGCAAGAAAGGGCAAGTAAAGAGATGCCATGTATCACGGGGTAGCAATTCCACAGGTGGGTCTGTAGCTATAACACTTCTTTGGTCTCTACTTGTGGTAGGTAGAATAGTGTCTTCCCAAAGCTGTCCTGGACTAATTCCCAGAATCTGTGACTATGTTACCTTATGTGACAAGAGGAGCTTTGCAAATGGGATTCAGTTAAGGATCTCGAGATGATTATCCAGTTGGGCCCAATATTATCACAAGGGACCTTATAAGGGGGAGGCTAGAGGGTCAGGGTCAGAGAAGGTATGTATGACAATGGAAGCAGAGGCTGGAGTGATGTGGTGGTACCTTGAGCCAAGGCATGTGAGCAGCCTCTAAAGGCTGGAGAAGGCAAGGAAATGGGTACTCTCCTAGAGCCTCCAGAAGAAACCATCCCTGCAACACCTGGATTTTAGGCCAGTGAGAGCTTTTTTGGACTTCTGAGCTGCAGAACTGTAAGAAAATTAATTTGTGTTGTATTAAACCATCAAGTTTGTGGTCATGTGTTACAGCAGCAATAGGAAAATAATACAGCCCTGGCTGGTACGGCTCCATGGGCTGAGTGTCATCCCATAGGCCAAAGGGTCACCTGGTCAGGACACATGCCTGGTTGCCAGCCGGCCCCGGGTTGGGGGTATGCGACAGGCAACCGATCTGATGTTTCACCCCCTCTCCTTCTCCCTCCCTCCCATTCTGTCTAAAATTAAATAAAGAAAATCTTTAAAGAATAGGAAATGAATACACTATCCAAATCCAATTCAGCAGCTGCTCTGTACAAGGTACTCTGAAGACTGCAAAGGTGAGTAAGATGTGGTTCCTGCCCTTGAAGAGAGCCCTGTGTTATAGGTGGAAGAGGGGCAAGAGCCTCTAGAGCCTAAAGCAGTGCTTCTCAACCGTGGCTGCCATTAGAATGGGGCTGGGGCAGGAAAACTTAAACACTCCTGTGGCCGAGCCCTGGCTGGTGTGGCTCAGTGGACCGAGCGCAGGCTGCGAACCAGAGTCACCAGTTGGATTCCCAGTCAGGGCACATGCCTGGGTTGTGGGCCAGGTCCCCAGTAGGGGGTGAGCAAGAGGCAACCACACATTGATGTTTCTCTCCCTCTCTTTCTCCTTCCCTTTCCCTCTCTCTAAAAATAAATAGCATAATCAATAAAATATATTAAACACTGTCAATAAACAAATAAATAACATCTTTAAAAAAATCAAAACAACTCCTGAGGCCTCCTGAGGCTGTACCACAAAACAAGTATATCTGAATCTCTGGCATTAGGACTTAAGCAACGATATAGGGTACATCACATGTAACACCCCTTTTTTATTACAAAATCTTTTATTACAAAATCAGAAGCGTGTAATTCTGTAACATAACAATATCACACTCAAGCACACCATATGACATTTTAGGTGAAATGTTCAAATGAAAACTATAAATTATTACACCCATATTATTACCCTACCAACCACACTCAGGCAGGAGTTCCTTCTGCCGGACCCTGTCGTTCTGATTGTGTTCCAGGTGATTTCAATGTGCAGCCCAAGTTCAAGAACCACAGTTTAAAGCACATTTATCCAGGGATCTAGACCTGTAGCTACAGGCTACATTATAATCAAGATGAAAGCTTTAATATTATCATTAATATTTAATATGGTCGTTAATGATGCCACTTACCTGGAGCTCACTAACTCAGTCTAAAATCCTGCATTTCGGGCATTGATCTGCCGCCTCTAACCCCTGGAGTCACAGGTTGCCCTCTTGTGCTTCTATCCCTGTCATCTCCCCCCTCTGAATTCCTCAAAGCTGCTGCTGTTCCAAAGCGGTGCTGCTGTTGGTAAGAGCAGAGCATTTTAGAACTGAATAGAACCTTAGAAATGAGCTCCGCCACTCTCCTCTTTTTATAGATGAGGCAGAAAGAGCGAAGTGACGCTTAACCAAGTGCATGTGGGTGCAGTGGCAATGTCTGGGATAGGTCCAATTTCCAGTCTCAGCCTGGTGCTCTTCCCATAACAGATCTTTGCCACCGAGCACCTCACAGTATCCCCAGCGACCTCCTTTCATGGTGAGGATGGAGGTAAAGACACTTCTTAGGGTGGCTTTTCATATTCTGGCTAGAATGAAATCTCACTGGAAACTTTTAAAAACTAGACAGTTTCAAAAATAGCTGAGTCCAGTGAAAGGCATGTCCCTCAAGAGCTGTTGATCAAATTACGTGCGGTCATTTGCATGCACTAGTACCTTTATCCATGTGTAAGGTGAGTGATCATCTAAAAATGAAAATAGTCATCCCCTGGGCTCCTTGCAAAGTGGATGATATTAGAACCGAGGCAGGGAAGTATGCAAGATAAGCCTGGAGCACCTTGTAGTACAAGAAAGTAAGGAAATGCACAAAAACAAGCAAAAAAAAATCCAAACAACCAAACCTCCAAATAAAACCTCGTATTGATGTGGGTATGCCAAAGGGACTTCAAAATAAAGAGGTATGGCGTTCTTACCTCAAATATAAACTAAATATCCATGAGTCCACATTGATATAAATGACTTAATAAACAAATCAATGGGGAGAAAAGACAAATCTCCCATGCAGGAGAATTCCAGATAACTTCTGTTGATACCTGCTACTCTCTCGAGGAAGTAGAGTATAACTCCCCACTCCTAAGTGTGGCCTGCACACAGTAACTTCCTTCCAAAGAGCACAGTGTGGGAAAGCGGGGGAGGGGAGGGGTGGACAGCCTCACAGCAGAGAAACCTGGCAATCACGGTCACAGCCAGCTGATCAAAGTCAACATCAACACAGAAATCGTGGGTGTCTGGTACGATGTGATGGAAATGGCACTTCACCTCTGTGGTCTTCCCTCCCAAACCCCATGACCCCAATAAAACCAGGAGAAAAACAGTGGTCAAGTTCTAGTAGATGGACGCTCTACAAAATGTGTCACCAGTGTTCCTCCAAACTGTCAAAGTCATCAAAACCAAGGAAAATCTGAGAAACTGTCACAGCCAAGGAAAACCTAATGAGACAGGACAACTAAATGAAATTGGTTATCCTGGATGGCGTTAAGTAAAAACTAAGAAAATCTGAATCAAGTATGAACCTTAATGACAATGATGATCATTAATTGTAACAAATATATCACACTTGTGTAAGATGTTAATAATAAGAGAACCTGGATGTGGGGTCCATGGAAATTCTCTGTATTACCTTCTCAATTTTTCTCTAAAGGTAAAATTGTTCTAAAAAAATAAAATATATTTTAAAATAGCCTCCCCTGATGTATTAATTTTATAAACCCTCATTTTTTCACATCAGGTTTTTAAAAATCCTCACCCAAGGATATGTGAGGAATGGAGAGAGAGAAATACTGGTGTGAGAGAGAAACACCAATCCGTCTGCCCCCCCCCCCCCGTACGTGCCCCCACCAGAGACTGAACCCACAACCCAGGTATGTGCCCTGACCGGAAATCAAACCTGCAATTTTTGGTGTATGGGATGATGCTCCAACCAACTGAGGTACCTGGCCAGGGATAAGAAAATAATTTAACATGTCAAAATTGTATATAGTATACCAACAGAACACTGTAGCTTCCCAGTGCTCTGTCACTGGGATAATTTTAAGATCCGCTGCCTTACACTTTGGCGATGGCATGCGAGAGAATTCCAGTTTAAGCAAATCTGGACCGGGCTGGGTTGCTCAGTTTGTTGGAGCATCATCCTGTGCACCAAAAGATTGTGGGTATGACTGATCAGGGCACCTATCTAGGTTGAGGGTTCGATCCCCAGTCGAGGCGCATAGGGAGGCAACCGATCAATGCTTCTCTCTCACATCAATGTTTCTCTCTCCCTTTCTCTCTCTCTCTCAAATCAATAAATATATCCTAAGGTGAGGATTTCAAAACATTCTTAAACTCTAATACTGTGTGCTATTATTGCCATCTAATTTACAGTTTATATTTAACTTTTCACTATTATCTCGATAATGTCCTTTATAATTGCTTTCTTTCTTTCGGGCCCAGGAGCTAATCAAGGATTGTGCACTTCGTACATCGAGTCTCCTTTAGCCTAGAGCTGTTCTGTAGCTCCTTTTCTTTACTTTGTTTTTGGTCTTTCAAGACACTGACTTTTTAAAAATTGTGGTAAAATACATATACCACAAAAATCAACCATTTAAAGTATGTTCGATCTTTTGAGGAGCTGCCAAACCGTTTTTCCACAGTGGCTACCCCACTTCACAGCCCCACCAGCCATGTATGAGGGTTCCAATTTCTCCACATCCTTGCGAACACTTGTTCTGACATTTTTTTTTTTTTTTGACACAGACGTTTTTGATAGGTCCAGGCCAGTTGTTTGGCAGAATGTCCCTCGATTTGGATTTATCTGATTGTTTCCTCACAATTCAAATCAGATGACACATTTTTGACAAGAATATGACAGGAATAATGTGTCCTTCTCAGTGTGTCACGTGAGGAAGCACAAGATAATTTCTATCATAGAAATAAGGAATGATTTACTAACAGATGATGTGACTGTTAGACATATGTCTCTGCATCTCATAAAATAATAATACAGGCACTATTCTAAATAGGTTCCTAGTTTTCCATAATATTTGTTTGCTATTTGTGTTCTTCTGTTTGCCTTTGGCTAGTACTTGCTGGCAGATAAGCAGCCACAGGTAGTAATAATATTCATGGTAGAAACATGAAAATTCTCTTCATTATTTTGACTTTATTTCCCTGCAAATTGGGAAAAGATCGTCACAATTTGATGTTTGTGAGGAAGCACTTATTCCGGGCCCCAGGAAATGGCTTCAGGGCCTTCAGTGCTGAAAGAGGAAGTGTTATGGGGCCCCAAGTTGAGGGCCTGAACAAGAGTTCTTCTGGATCTAGTGCTCAAATGCCAATAGTTATAGGCAAATTAGCTCCTAGAATCCATTTCCACCTTAAGATGAAGGTGGTGTGTCAAGCCCTGAAGAGTAGACCTAGGGAAGGCCCTCGGAGACCACAGTAGGGTCTCTGATCCTATGATATATATATATAACTTCTCTGTATAAACTATAAAATATAAAGGCATCAGTAATTATCATGTTCCTCTGGGTAACAGTAGGCATGTGAGCTAAGGGGATTCAAGGCTGAAGGAAGTTAGGCTCAAGGTCAGCCCTGACCTAGCCTCAATCCCCATCTACTTGTCACTTCTCAGGAGAAACACTTATCCCAGCTCTTCAAGCCCATCCCCAACAGGTGACCCCTCGGAGCTATTTGTAATGACAGTAGGAATAGCTACACTTTGTTGAGTGTTAAAGGCCAGGCATAGGTCTAAATACTTTACGCACACCACTTCATTGAATTCTGACCACAACCCCGAGAGGGTGTTAGTATCTCTGTTTCACAGAACTGATGTTGGGAGAATTCCAGTAACTTCCCTTGGTTCCCTCAGTTCGTGAGCAGCTGAAGAGGGTCTGGAACCGAGGTCTACATGTCTCTAGAGCCTCAGGACCTCAGCCACACGACTGCCCTACTCTCTCCGCCTCACCACACCCGCAGGACGTGTGCATTCACCTCGGAACATATGAGGTGGGAAGAAGCTGCCTACAGTTCTTTTGGAGGAGCAGCTGGTAATCTCCAAACTGGGTGGGGGCTCAGGCGGGAGCAAGGAAGGAGGTGACGATGGTGCCAACAGGGAAGTCCTTGGAACAGTGCCCCGAAAGGGGAAGACACAGCATCACCACACAGAGCCACCCGCCCCACCCCACCCCACTGCCCCGGCCTGGAGAAAGCCCTGGCCTTATCTGTCTTCCACATTCTGAAGTCTAGTCTGTGTAAAGTGGGTGGATCTGTTTCAGGGTCCTCTGCTCTTCCTTGAAATGTCTTTGCCTCTTCTTGTGAAGGTGGTGGTGGAGGGCAGCTGAGTGGTTCCCTTTGCGGGAATCAAATTCCTGTTCCTGCCCACAGGAACGTTGAGGGGGGCAGGGTCTGCACCTCTGGTTTCTTAGTCCTTTCTGGTTTTATTTCTGGATGACATCAAGGAAATCACAGCCTGCTGGACCTAAAGCTGGGCTCAGAATCCCACACATTAGTCTTTTTGTGACCATTCCAGCACTGCTGTTCCTGGGCTTCTGAGGCGGCACCTCTCCACGTGAAGCTGGCTCTTGGCTTTCTCCCTCTGGATTGGATAGAATTGTTTGGCTGGAGCGGAGGATCCCACAGGGCTCTCTCCTCTCCAGTGTCTGGGGCTGACCCTTTCGCTTCTAACTTAGGCCATGGCTGGTTTTGGTTTTCCAAGTTTACAAATGGGTAAGGAAAGTACACAAGGGCTCACAGTAGTCTAAACACTCAAACTCGTGGCCCTGGAGTAACCAGCCTGACGCACAGCCTGCTGTGAAGACCGCGAGAGGTGCTACGTGTTTTCTTTTATTCTTTTCAAAGATTGCTCAAAGTTCATGATTTCCTGCTTGGGACAAGGCAAACAGAGCTATTAAGGGAGTTAAGAAGGCATGCATGTGATTTGACAGCAAAGGGTGGGGTTCTTGTCTTCATTTTTGGTGTTTAAAAAAAGAAATTTATCGAGGTGACATTGGTTAATAAAATTATATAGGTTTCAGGTGTACAGTTCTACAACACATCATCTGTACATTGTGTTGTGTGTTCACCACCCAAAGTCAAGTCTCCTTCCATCAATACTTTTTTCCCCTATACCCTCTTCTACCTCTTCCCACCCCCTTTCCCTTTGGTAATCACCATACAGTTGTCTGTGTCTAAGAGGGTTTTTTTTTCTTTAAAATAAAATGCATGACTACTCCACTTAGTCTATGGGGAAGGGAGGTGCATTCTGCCTCCTAGTGTATTTCGGTGTGGGTGTGTGGTGGGTACTGGGTGGCAGGAAGGGAGCCATTCAGGAGGGGTTTTTGCCAGGCTTCATGCCTGGTCATTTCCTCATGGTTTCTAAGTCAGGTTATAACAGATGGTGTGGCAGGTGGTCTGGGGCATTTTGAGTGCCCTGGGGACTCAGTACAGTGATCTCAGACAAGAAAGTGAATTCCTTGAAGGAGGTACCTTGCCAGAGGCCTGAATCAGCTTAGGGAAGACCTGAATGGGGCTCCACGTGTGCTGCATTAAAGAAAAAATAAAAATAAAAAATCCAGGTGTTGTAGATGGTAAGTATGCTTGTCCCCGAGGGAGATGCTGGAGAGGATGGCTGTCATTTTTTAGGTCCTGGCTTGAGAGGACCGTGGGACCCACTGCAGAGAACACAGTTGGATGCTCCCCAGCAGGAACACTCAAGGATTTAAGGCCGTGCTGCACGTTGTAGGACTAGCGTCCATGAGAGAGGGAGGGAGGGCACGGTGCATCCACCCTGTAGGGCACAGGTGGCAAACACCAGGCCTGCGGGCTGGATTCGGCCCTCCACCTTGTTTTATCTGGCCAGACACCTTGTTTCTACCCGGTGGCAGCACCGAGCTCCTTGCCCATAGTTAAGGAGTAGTTACATTTACACAGTCCTAAAATTACATTCAACCCTTTGAAGACAACCGCGAGGCTGATGTGGCCCCCGGTGAAAATGAGGTTGACACCCCTGCTGTAGGACCTGCTCTCTCCTTTGCCATCCAGTAATCCTTCAATACGTACTCACTCTTTGCCAAACACAGCTGGGCACTGAGAATCCAGAAGTACATAAAACAGTGTCTACCCTCAGAAGCCTGATGTCTAGAGAAGGAGACATAAACACGTAATTGCGGCACAGACGTGAGGCGTGACAATCAAAGTAGGTACAAGGAGCCACGGGAGCCCTGAGGAAGGGACACCAAGGAAGCCTGAGCTGAGACACACGGGCCGGAGGTCTGAGTTTCTGGACTCTGACTCAAAAGCCACCCCAATGGTTGCCCCGAGTGGGAAGAGGACCAGCAAGGAAGGAGGTAGCTGCAGTGGGCAGGGCTGATACGTTCCTGCCAGTGTATGCCCGAGCCTGATAAAGCATGTACCACCCCTATCTTCCCTCTGCACAGAGCTGTCCCATACAGGGAGGTGAGGAAAGCCAGCTATTTCTTGATTGAAAGATCGAAATACAACTTTTCGGATACTGGGGCAACTACTCCAAGCCATGGGATCCCAATGATTATGGGGAGAAAATCAAAACTCCCAAGCAAAAGGGAAAGTGAGATTTGAAATTTGAAAGAGGAGCAATTGGTCCTGGTCCCAAAGGAGCTTTCTGAGTCAGGCTCCGAATGTCCCAAGGGTCAGGGCCCCTAGAGCGGTGCCAGGGGTAGCCAGTGCCACCACCACCATCACTGAATATGAGCCCCGACGATGCTGGTTTCCTTCTTGACGTGTTCCAGGTATAGACACAAACACCACCCGTACGCAGCTCCCCCCCAACAGCTGGCCAGAATATTCTGCTTGGAAAAGGAGTGGGCTCACAGTCCCAACCGTGGGTGTCTCCTAGGCAGAAGAATGGAATTTGATTAGGATGATGGAAGCCTGCAGCAAAGAAAACCCAGTAACCAGTCCCTGGAGGGGGGATGGGAAGAAAGACGACCCTGATCTGGAGAAGCAGCCCTTCATCCCTGGCTGCACTCGTGTGGAGTGAAACTCTGTAGCTCTGGGCCTGGGGGAAAAGGGATGCTCAGGAACACCCAAAAAGTACTGTCCCATGGGAAGGTCAATGTCCCAGGGATATCAGGACAAAGAGAGATGCATCCTTAGATCCAGCCCCAGGTCTTGAAGAAAGAAAACAGTCCCCAAAGTAATGCATTCATCTTTAAATAGTTCACAGAAGCAGAAAAATGTTTTCCTTTAGAGGAGAAAGAATAAGGACAGAGAGACAGATATATTGGCTTCGGGTCACACAGTAAGTTGGTGCCAGAAAGAAACTGGGCCTCTTGTCCTTCAGTGTGCTATTTCTAGAGCCTCTGATTTTTTATGAGTCTAAAGCAGGGACACGAAGGGGCTCTTCTCTAATTTGAGGTGATGCCAGCTTAGTTAGCCAGGTCCTCTGACCTTGAATGAAGCATTTTTACCGAGGTAAATGGGTCTGTGGAGCCACACTCTCTCTCCCTGGCTGCAGCCTCCCAAAGTCATTTGTCTGGTAAAAGGGGGGTGGGGTGGAGGGGAAGTCCAAGAAAATGACCATGAACACAAGTGCAACAGATGCGCCCAGCTGTTGCTGTCACTGGGCGGTACAGATAAGGGTATGGTGGCATAGGCTGGGAAGGAGACGCAGTCTTGGCTGATAGAGGAAATCAGCCTGAGGATCTGAGGTCCCTGCGTTGCCAGTGCTAGCTCTGAGGATGGCAAGTCATTGGCTTGACACATTTAGTGACAATGCAGAATGGCTCTCTGTGGGATGGCTGCCCTTAGGTGGGGGATTTCCTTTAGGACATCCCCAAGCCCTGGCTGAGTGGTGGTGAGATTTTCTTCGGGTCTTCCCTAACCTCCAGCTAAAGCAGAACCTAGACCATGGGAACTCAGGTTGACTGGTTGACTACTAACACTGTTAACACCCCAGTCACAGCAGCAGTCAGCCATCTGGGCCAAGGACTTCCCCTAGAGGCGTTGTGGTTTAGCAGAAAAATGGCCAGATCGAGCCTACTAACCAGCTGTTAGACCCTGGGTACAACAATGAACATCTCTGTGCTTTAGTTTTCTGATATATAAAATGCAGGTGCTGGACAAACTGTCTTCTAATTTTTTTCTTTCTTTTTTTTTTTTACAGTTCTAAAACTGAGACTTCATTTTCCCCAGTACAATGGCTGAGAGTGAACTGTCCTCACCACCCTCTGGGATTTTTCTCATTTGTCCCAACAGGCTCGCACCTATGTACTCGGTGTCTGTTCTTCGCACCGCAGCCCCTGTGAAACCTTTACAACAACTGGCTTAGATGCCTGGTCTGCTTTCTCTCCTCAGAAGCATATTTTAGACTCATAATTACTCCCTCCTGTAAGTCTGAACTTTAGGTCTCTGGCAGAAAGGGCCAAGCATAATGGGTAGCTAGAGCAGCAGCTCCGGTAGAGCTGGGGCTGGAAGAGAAAAGGGGAACGGGGGTGAAGCTCCCTACATTCTCAAACCCAGAGGGCCCAGGGACTCTGTAGACATGAAACAGGATTGAACTCGCATTTCAGATCTGGTCCAGCTGGATCCTCAGTTCCAGCAGAGTAGTTCTGCCGTCCTTGATCAAACTGGATTTGATCTTATGGAGAAGACTAAAACCCACAGAGGTGAACAGACTGCCCAGGTTAGTCAAGTCAACAATTAACCACAGAGTGGTTATGAAAATCCAGGTAATCCCAGTCCAACATTTTTTCCACTTTTCCACCCCTGAGCAGAAGATTCTGAAAAGACCCTTGGCCTTCCAGCCCAACATAGGGTCCTATTTAAAGAAGCTGAAGACCGTCAGACCCCGGGGGGAATGGTGGGGCAAAGTTTGGGACAGTGCTGGGAAAGACATCCACACCTGAGGTCATTCCTATTCTTTCTCAGCCTTTGGGGAGAGAGGCACCAGAGGCCTGCAAAAGGAAGGGACGAAACCCCTTCCATCCTCTCTGAGGTAAGGGGAAGGAAGGTCTGGGTTTTCCCCCTTCCTCTTTCTTATTTGCCAGCAGGGCCTCTTAGTCCCCAGGCCTGAAAGTCCCCCAGGCATGAAGGTACCAGTGGGTCTGCCTTGTTCCAACAGTAAAACCGGCTTCTTCCACTCAAACCCACCTCTTTGGCCTGACACAGACCCTCATCCGATCCCCAGAGAATGCCCTAAGTCTTTACTGAACGCCTTGCATGCCCTCCATCCAACGCCCGCTCCAGACACCGCACCACTGTGGTGTCCCTCCCCAGGATAAATTAGCCCAAAGTGCCATCAGCCTGGAAAACTAGGTAGTGCCGCTCGCCACGCTCGCCTTGGAACGGGTATCCCAGGACGCCCCCTCCTCAGCCGCGGGCAGCCCACTCCACCCTCGGGGGGTGCCCTGCAGCCCATTGACCCCGCAACCCCCAAGACTCACCCAGAAGAGCATGTTGAAGAAGAAGAGCAGGTATTTCACCACCGGACTGACGAAGGAGAACTCCTCCCCATAGGCGGCCGGCGCCCCGGGTCTCCGGGCCATGGTCCCGCCGCCGCCGCCCCCGGGGGCCTATCTCCCCTCGGTGGCCGGCCCACCTGCGCGCTCTGAGCCCGGAGGCATGAGCCGCGCCACCGCGGGAGCCCGAGCCGCGGGGATCTGCGCCGCAGCGGGAAGTCCCCGAGCCCTGTGTCCAGGAGAAGCGCGTGCAGGCGAACGGCGCCGCCACTGGAGCCGCCGGGAGTCGCCGGAGCCGCCGCGGGGAGCGTGAGCGCCGGAGACTCCGCGGCGGCCCGAGGACCAGTCCGGCCGCCCGGCTCCCAGGAAACCGGGCCCGCCCCCGGTCGCCCATTGGTGCGGCTGCCGAAGCCTGACTTCTCATTGGTCAGTCGCTTCTGTCACTGAGTGTCCAGCCATCCCTCTCCTCCAGAGGAGGGGGAGACACCTGTTCTGTGAGGGACAACTTGCTAAAGGGTCAGCGGTTCTGCCTTCTCCCCGGAGAAAGAAAGCATCCAGGCTGCAGTTGCTCAAGGGGAACAGGATGGGAAGGAATGCACCCAGCTAGCCAGTTGCTGTGCACGTATGCAAACACATACACATTGAAATCAACAAGTACCGGCACTGTGAGCGAGCAATCCACTGAAGGCTGTGGGAATACAAGAGAGTAGAGAGATAATTCACAGACGATGACAATAAAAAAAGGGAGACAAAAGTAGCCTACGAATGACAGTTAGAGAATATTTAAGAGGAGCTGCAATCCTGTGTAGTAACTATGCATTTTCAATGCTTATTTCAAAAACTCTATAACCCAATAGCGGACATTGGGGTTACCCAAATTCATTACTGTTTCAATTCCCACTCCCCTTTTCCTTAGAGTCTTGGTCTACACACAGACACCGTTCTTAAACATTTTAACCCCCTCCCTCCTCCACACACAGGTTGAGTGACGTGTAGGTGGTGGACACTGTGCTGGCGACCGTAAATAACACAAACATGAATGCTGTAGACTGAAAGCATATATCCTATCCACCCTCCTCCATTCATATGTTGACATCGTAAGCCCCAAGGTGATGGTATTAGGAGATGAGGACTTCGGGAGGTGCTTGGGTCCTGAGAATGGGGACCTCGTGAATGGGATGAGTGCCCTTATAAAAGGCACCCCAGAGAGTTTCTGAGCCCCTGCCCCCACGTGAGGACCCAGCGAAAAGACAGCTGCCTATAAACGGAGAAGAGGACCTCCATCAGACACTGAAGAGGTGGGTGCCTTGTTCTTGGACTTAGCCTCCAGAACTGTGAGAAATAAATGTCTGTTGTTTCTAAGCCATCTACTCTATAGTACTTTTGTTATAGCAACCTGAATGGACTAAGACAGTGAATGTGACGGAGGAAGCTGATTCCACCCTCAGCAGCTGCATGACCTGGGCAAGCTCCTTAAACTCCCTGAGCCTCAGTGTCTTTAATGTTAAATGGGGAGAGTCCTGGCCTGACAACTTCATTGTGAGGATTCAATGAGAAAAGGCATGCAAATCACTTGGCACAGGTCGACACATAGAAAGGCTCACTAAATGCAAAATTTTGTTTTAAGAGAATTTAGAATCCAGTAGGAAAATAGGAGAACTGCACAAATACCTGTAACACATGTGGTGGAGGCTTAGTGAAAATATCATGGCAAGTAGAATTAGTTGAGAAGATAAGCTTAGAATAGCACAGATAGAGGGGAAAGGTAATCCAGGTGAATCGAAGCCTAGCAGTTCAAATGCACGCTGCGTGTTTAGTGGAAAATAAGCGGGTTGGTTTGGCTGGAGCGTCGCGTGTGCTTGTGTAGCAGGGGACCAGCATGCCAACTGAGGTCAATGCAAGTTGAACTGGGTAAAAATAGTGGGAGGATTTGAGTATCAGAGCGGGGGGTTAGTGCTTAACTGATTTGGAAATAAGAGTTTTGAAGAAGAGAATGATGTAAGACTTTTATTTTTCAGTTAGAGTGGGAGCCTTGATCTTGGACTTAGCTGCAGAGAGAAAAATTTGTTGGGAGACCATTGTCAATAATCTAGATCATCAGCAATTAGGATCTGATTTAGAGATAATGGACAGAACTGATACGAGAGGATAGCAGTGAAGTCATTGAGAAGATAGAATCTCTAGAGCTAGCCTATGGTGGTGGTACAGGTGACAGGAACACCAGGGGTGGGGCCTGAAGAAGTGAGCGAAGGCCAAGTTATTGGGAGACTGCCCATTAACAGGTTAGTTGATCACTTCCAGAGGATGGGGTGGGCAGAAGTCATTTAACAAGAGGTTAAGGAGTGAATGGGTAAGCAAAGGATGGGTACCCACTTTCAAATGTTAGGGTGAGGACTGAGAAAAAGACCAAGGTGTTGAATGTTTCTATTAGGTGACCATCCAGAGATGAGTTTTAGCAGACCGGAAGAGGAAAGCAGGTCACAAGGGATCAAGGAGGGAATGGGGGGTGAAATGGAAGTTGTGAATGAAGATTGTGGACATCTCAATCCCATTTGAAGGCTGCAAGAGCTTGAAGGGACCTTAGAATGAAGGGACAGTTCTCTTTTGCATACCAGAGACCTGACGTGCTTGTAGACAAAATAAGCCTGTAAAAAGAGATTGAGGTGGCTAATGGAGGGGACAAGGCTTTGGAGTTAATGGCTGAGAGATGGGGCCAGGAGTCAATGGGATAGCCACACTGTCCGTCACGTGGAAGTCAGGGACGGCGCCTGTGCCGTAGGGAATTACAAAGCCGTAGAAAAAAGAAAGAGGAAGCTTTCAATGTACCAAGTTAGGACAATCTCTAGGATCAACTATTGAGTGAGAAAAGCAAAGTAAGGGTCAGTGTATATAATACATTCTGATATAAAAAAAAGAGATTAAAAATAAGAAATGACATTTATATTTGCTTGCATCTACCTAAATAAACTCTGGAAAGGTACAAAGAAAGGACATTTATTATGTACTGGAGTGGGGTGAGAACTAAGCAGCAAAGAGAGAGACTTTTCACTGTGTGCCATTTTATTTTCTTCTGATTTTTTAAGCAGGGAGTGTATTACTATTCTAAGCATTAAATTTAAGAAAATTACATCCTGGAGTTCCGGCCAAGATGGAGGCGTAGGTAGACACCCTGTGCCTCCTCGCACAACCAAAAGACGGACAACAACAAATTTTAAAAGAAAAAACAACCAGAACTGACAGAAAATCGAACCATATGGAAGTCCGACAACCAAGAAACTAAGAAACATACATCCAGACCGGTAGGAGGGGCGGAGAGGACTCGCGTGGCGGGGC